>JAHBCN010006043.1:0-51054 GCA_019359885.1 Listronotus oregonensis | reverse complement strand
TAACAGAACCACCTATTTAAATCCTTAGAAAAACCTCTTTACAATGTAAGTTATATAACGTGGATGTTTCAGAATATGTGTTGTTAGGCCCAACCAATGCAAAATACGTAACGGGGCCGTGTAAGTTTCAAACAAAAACGTTGTATTTTTAACGTAACAACGATTTTGTTAAGTTGAAGGAAATATAACGAAACTATTAGGTTCAAGGCGCTGTTATTGTTTCAAGATGATAAACGTAACAAAGGAACAAGAAAACATAAATGTAACGTAATTAGGATGATTTTTTGCTTAGTGGGATGTTAGCTAATTCTGGTGAAGGCATAACGAATATTAAAAGACTTGAAGGTTGGAAGTCATCATCTGTTGCAGAAGGCTACCTAGAAAGCTCTACAAGTTTCAAGAAGGACTTATCAAACAAAATATTATCCCAAAATTCATCTACCTTTGAACACAGCAAAACGCACTCAAGGCCCATTGTACCGTCTTCTAGCAAGCAACAATGTGTCTCTGTTACCTGTAACGACGACCGGTTCAATTGCACCTCAACGGCAATCTCCAACTCCGCAACTTACCCATAACAACTTGCCTCTGCGATTCATTTGCAAAATGCTTCCAACTGTTCTTTTACGATTAATGTTGTTAATAATAATAAGTAGTAATGGTAAAAATAAATATTATCTAATGGTTGTTTAGTTTGACTTTTTCCACACACTCGTAGAAAAAATGTTGTACCTAAAGGTATGTTTCCTTCCACGCGGCCGCCGCATGCGACTAACGCACTACGTTAGCCGCAAAGCACTCCTACTCATGTTTTTAAATGTGCCTGGTTTGTTCCAAGCGGCCGTCGTATGCGTCCGCTGTCAACGACTGCGATTGGTGCGACTGGACTGCTGAAGAAGCAGTGTAACCGCAGTCGTTTCTGCGACTGATATTTTGTTTGTGTTGTTTTGTGTGGAATGTCTGGTGTTTTTTTAATTGTTAAAAATTGAAACTTTATTTTTTAAACGAGGTCCTGGATTTTTTATTACGTATTTTAAGAGCTTTTAAGATCCCAAATCCAATGATATTTCGCACTTATTCAAAAAAATCAGTTTAATGTTTTCCTAAGATCCTGCCAAAAATATATTGTCTGACTCTCTCTAACATATGGTTTCCTATGAAAATTGCCATTAATATAAAGTTGATGATGGCAGCTCAAAGACAAAACGTCGGTGTATAAATCTAATAACACTATCTTGTAGAACAGAAAAAGTAGCAATGGAAATGTAAAAGTAATTTTGTTACATCCATTCAAATAAAGTTATAAAAAAATAAAAACGAAATCGCGAATAATCGGTTTTTTCCAAAAGTAAGTATTCGAAAATTTTAAAGTTCTAAGGTGACATTTTGATTAGCATCATATTGCGCAACTTTGCCTTTATTTAACCGACCTCGTATCTCTTCAAGTTTTTCAGATCCTAATGATAAGACTCGAATTTGGTACACCCTGTACAGATTTACCTTTATACAATGGCTAATTTTTCCTTTGGGGTTATTGGATATTCAACTTTTTGTCTGGCTCGGACTTTATATCGTCTTTTATTAAGTCAAGAATAAAAGTAAACTCTGCTTTATTCAGTCTAAAATATTTTTTAAATTTTACTTCATCCTGTTGCAGATGTCGATTTATTAATGTAGTATAACAACCCCTTATCACGTCTTTGCTGAAATATTGGATTTATAGGGGCATTGCTATGTTTCAGGTTGGCTAATTGTAATAATATTTCGTCATCCTCTTTTTCTTCTAATAATAAATATATTGCTGGATCATCCATCACGACTCTTACCAAAGATTATTCCCTTTACACTAATAATTTTGCTATCGCGAGTTTGAGCCGCGGTCCTAAGAAACCACCTGATTAAACGGCGGCCGCATGCGTTAGTCGCATTGCGTTAGTCGCATGCGACGGCCGCGTGGAAGGAGCCATACCTTAACACGTACGGAAAGTGTCTTTTCCACCCTTGACGGCTTACCTGAACTCCGCTTCGCGTCGTTCGTGTAACTGCTGTCGCGTGCGGAAAAGGATCACTTTCCGCACTTGTTAGGTAAATAACTATTTCACCTAAAAAACACAAAATATTCTTCTTTTTAAAAATTGCTAAGCAACCACCAAATTATACTTTCAATTGTCAAATGCAATCCGGTGTTGCATTTGGCAATCTTATTGTCGAATGTCATTCTGCAAAATGTATTCTTCTAAACCAAAGAGATTCTAAGGAGGGGAGAAATATTACATGTAGAATTCGCGGTAACAAATGACATAAATATGAGTTTAAAAAAGTGTAAACAACGGACCCTCTGGTATGACTGCGTTCATAAAGTTACAAATTACACATTACCCACATTTTTGTTACAGAGGCCGTTTCTAGATGTATAAATATATAGTAAAGTTCCACTAATCCGGATCAATAAAATCCAAGGCAATACGAATGGGTGAAACATCCGGATTATTAAAATACTTTTAAAAGTAATAAAATATACTAAATACATATATAGGACTTCAGAGATATATTAACTCAAAATGTAAACTAGTGTCATAATACAAAATATTACAAGAAATGAACACTCGTAATTCTAAAAATAAACTAAAATAAGTTGTGCTGTACACAGAAAGTAAGACAAATATATATTTAGGCAAAAAGTTTAAAACTTAAAAAAAATAGTTAGTTTTGGTGCTTAATATTAGTTTACTTTGCGTGCATTGTCCGTTCTCTCATCGTGCGTAGCATAGACAAGACATTACACTTTGCTTCATTTTCCTTAGCCCCCTGTATACTTGTGATGACGCAACGAATCTCCTCCTCATGTTTAACTTTTACCTCAAACCTAGTAACTTCCTTAACTTTCTCGTCGCTGTCATTATTGTGCTATGGTAAATGCTCTTTATCTCCATTGATACATTCAGTAATATCCGATTCTGTCAGTGGGTTATTTTTAGTCGTAACAATCCGTAACCTATTACTTATTTTAGCCATTTGCCTTTGATCCTAACTGATTGATCCGCGTCTTTGATTAGGTTGTGCCAATGGAATCAAATCTTCAGCATCCCGAATCGAAGAATATGATCTGGATTATGGAATCACAGGTTATCCGGATTATAGAATACATAATGTATATAATTATCATTTCGATTATGTCTGGATAACTGGAGAATCCTAATGACTGAATTTCGGATAAGCGGAGCTTTACTGTATTTAGAAACGACCCTTAACAAAAATGTAAGAAATGTGCAGAGCTGCCCAAGTACTCGAATATTTTGTTTACGGATAAAAAAAACTACTCGTGACTTTTACTCATAAGTATTGTTAATTTCAAATACTTATTACTCGTACTTTCAAGTAAATTTAAATGTATTCGTAAAATTCTACTCGTAGTATACGAGTATATTTTCTTTATTGTCGGCTTGGTAAAAACCATTCGTTTATGTTCTTCACCGTGGAAAATCGCGCGGCACCCGACAAAGAAATTTGCCGCTTGGCGGTGCGCTTTGACTCTTTGGCGGCGGGGCAGCCGCGCCGAAATCTTCAGAGGTTATTCTAGAGATTCTGGGGCATACACTTTCTTTCCCTGGAGCCACACGTTGGAATTCTTACTATGATTCCATTAAGAAAATTGTAAACAACAAAAACAAAATGGTTGATTTGTTTGAACGGTTAAATTTAAAAAATTGTTTTTTTGAAAACGAACTTTTATATTTGGAAGAATAGTGTCAACTGATGGAACCATTGGCAGCTACTTTAGATGTTTTGCAAGGCAAAACTAATACATTTTACGGCCTTTTGCTCCCATGTTTAGCTTCACTAAAAAATAAACTAGGCAAACTATCAAAAATCAATTTTAAATTTGCATCGCCTTTAGTTAAAGCATGACTAGATGGACTGCAAAGTAGGTTTAAACTTTTTTTTACGTTAGACTCCCAAGTACATAGCGCTATAATAGCTTCGGTTGTACCATCCTCAATTTAAGTTACGCTGGTATAATTTTATTAGTAAAACATACCTGTTGCCACCAAGTTTAACATCAATAGAAAAAATGGTGGTAAGCCAAGCAAATATATTTGATATTAAAGAGAATGTAGATGAAAACTCTGAAAGAGTTGCTTGTGATTCTTTACATAAGTTTTTCGATTTTGATGATTTTGAAACACATGAGAACGTCCCGGGGACAAGTTTTCCTCAGAATAAATCCAGTTTTTCAGAAAAAGCAAAATAAGTTAAAAACCTAGCCGAATTAGAGTATTTAAGGTATATTAGTGATTCGCAAAGAATGTATGTTTAGTTTTTACGTTCATGTATTTTTTAAAAAGTTGTGATATGTTTTTATTTTAGAAATAAATTTTAGGTTTCAAGAAATTTTGTTTTTAGGTTTTTTTACCCATACATAATATACATATGCCTAAATATTTTATATGCATGTGTAAAAAAGTAAGTAATATTAGTATTGCGGTAAATAAAGACATTTTTTAATTTTGATTACTTTTTAGCATCTTTTATTACATTTTAAATTTGTAAAAGTATTCGTACTCTTTACTCGTACTTTTACGGGTACTACCCGTAACTGTAGGCTGCCTCTGTAAAATTACTTACGAGTAAAATACTTACAAATACATTTTATTGAGTACTCGTACTCGTAGATCATACAAATACATTTTTTTTTACTCGTGCACACCTCTGGAAATGTGTACTTTGTAATGATTTCTGAACCGAGCTTTAGTGGTCAATTTACCGGGTACCGTAATACAATAATATTTAATATATCCTTAACTTGCGTTACATATTTTGGTGAATTTTAATTGTTTTTAAATAACTTGGATATTTCTAAATCCTATTTTGTGGGCTCAGAATTTGCTTTGTGTTGTAATCTTTATCCAGTTGTGCTAGATTGTTGCTAATAGTATGGATAAACAAAAGTGTGTTACTGTGCGAACCAAAATTGAGTTTAGATACTAAAGATTACTTATTGCAGTTAAACATTTAAGGTTAAAATAAAATAAACATAACACACTATACACAGGGTGCGTGTTGAGTTTAAAAAAGAAAAAAACTTATTTGTAAATTCGGTATAATTAACATGTTTCGGCGGATGCGCCAGATGACACGCCAACTATTTAAGTACTGACATACCAACTACGCTTGTGTTATTTTGCCATGCGCAAACGCTTACTTGTGCCATTATTGTACGAAAACGGCTTCGGCCTTCTCCCCACCTCTTTCGAGTTCTATGTAGTGATGGGCATAATCGGATTATTTTAAGAATCGATTTATTGAATTATGAATGATTGCAATAATCGGATTAATTGATAATTCGAATTATATAATTATTTTATTTTTTAATCGTTTGAATTTTAAATTCTTGATTTCTGAATGAATATGTAACTCGATTCCGATGTAACTAAACACAAAGACTAAATATTATATCAGTTTGCCAAAGTCCGGATTCCTTAATAATTCGTCAAGGGGGATTCTGGACTTTGACACTGATATATTATTATTATTACATTATTTTATTATTATTATTATTATATTATTTTAGTCCAATAAATTTTCCATTTGCCATAATTTTTATGGTAATTTTCAGGACAACCAACGCCGATTTATGAACTTCTGTATACGAGACCTTGAAACGTGATCAGAATCTGAAGTCAAATTTTGTCGTTTCTCGTTCCTTTATAGTTATAACGTTCCCACTCGAACCTAACCAGCAAAATTTCCTAAAATTCTCTCTAAGAACTGATTAACCAAATGGAAGATTTTATCGAAATACATTATTGTTTTTAATGATAAATTTAATTTCACTTTCATTTAATCAAATATTTTTATAAAAAAGACTCCCAAAAATATTTTTTACTTTTATAAATGTCAACAAAATTGTCTAGAGATTTTAGACGTTTTATGTTGGTACGTCAGGGACCCGCGAAACAATTGAATGGCCTACTTTATAAATTTGAATTATTTTATTTTTCACAATTTAAATTTAAAAATTAAGCGCATTAAATTGTTTCGCGGGTCCTTGGTGTACCAACATAAAATTGTCTAAAATACCTAGACAATTTTGTTGACATTTATAAAAGTAAAAATATTATTTTTGGGAAGCGCTTGTTGCGCTTTTTTATTAAAAATAATTGTTAAATTAAGGTAAAATTAAATTTATCGTATAAAATAATAAGTATATTACCATAAAATCTTCCATTTTGGGTGTAATCAGTTTTAAGAAGGAGGAATTTTAGGAGTTTGTGCAGATGTGAGGTTAGGTTCAAGTGGGGCGTTATAACTCAAAAACTAGCAGAGTCCGACAAAATATGACTTCAGATTTGTGATAAGCGCCCCAAAAACCTGTGTATACAAAATTTTAATAAAATCGGCCGTGAGCCCGGTAAGTAAAAAAATACCTTATTTATAATTAAGTTGTCCTCTCTATTTACATAAATATATACCTTAGAGGTGTAAAAGTAACGAAAAAAAGCGTACCCGTATGTATTCGTTACTATAACAATTAGTAGATACTCGTTACTATCGTATCGTTACGTTACTCGTTACTTCTGATACCTCATAACATTATGCTATGTTATGTTAGAGCAACGAATCGAGTCGTAATACGTATGCGTACAACATGACGTCGCGGCGTAATTTGTAGAAAACATACTAATACATTACATACCAAGCTGCGTAAGGTGCATTTTTTCACTTGTCTGTATTTCGAACCAGAATTGTGTTAATTTAGTTTTATTTAATAGGTAAAGTGTAAAACTACAAGTGAACTGTTGACGGAATCTACTAAATTTGCCATGGATTTAGTGTTTATTATAATATATCTTTAAAGATAAGAACAAAAAAAACGTGAAAATACGCGGTAATAGGAAACAAAAACATACATATTTCCTATTTGTAAAAATTACTTTCTTAACTTCTTTCTGTTTCAACCTTAAACTTTGTCTACACACACAATACCTTTAATAAACAGTAAAAAACTTCGACGACGAATTTCCAAATTATACATTATTTAATAAATAAACATCGTTCTTTGTAATGTAGGTACGTTTTTAAATTCACCGAAAAAGCGCGCGCTTGATAAAACATACGATCAGCAAACGTTTCAATACACGCATCAACTGTACTTGCTTGAACTGAAACAGTTGCGAAAAATGCGAGTAACGAAATGCATGCGAGTAACGAAATGCATTCGTATGTAACGTTTCGTTACTCGGTACTAGATGGCGCACCCGTTACTCGGTACCGAATACATAGGGTTTGCTACAGCTCTAATATACTTTACTATTAAAATATTAAATCTTATTCTTTATTACATGTTATTATTTTTTTTCGCGACGCGTAATCAATTCTGTGGGATCAGGTTATTTTTCGTAATTCAAATTAAATCTGAATAATCGCATGATAGCGATTATTTCAATAATCGGATTATCGATTATTTTTAATTCGAATTATCACATCACTAGTTCTATGTTCTAAACAAAAAATCGAGCTCAATCCCAAGCAAAATTACATGATCGACATGTTGTGTTTCCACCAAAATTAAATATTTCTTAATATAAAAATTAAACTTGGGTACCTTAAAAAATTTAACATTTATAATTATCCTAAAAAATGTTTAGGTAGATACCTAATCTACACCATTAATTAACTTACCCGATTAACATGAAGGTAACTCATAATAATTGGCGACACTATCATTTCTGCAGTCCACAAGACACAAAAGATTGTTTCCCTTACCCTATTGAAACTACTAAATGGATGAATAACAAAGGGGGCACCTTGTAAATGCCTTTTTTGTTCATTTATCATTGTAGATTTATTTCTAAAAAACCTTTTTGAACTTGTAGAATTTGGATTTAAGGTCAGATATTTCCGAATCCTTCTACCAAATTTTCGATACCACGAAGCGTTTGGCGGAAGTTTTGGTAATCCAAAAGTATCCTGTTTTAATTCACAAAGATGTACATTTGGTTTCGTCATTGTTTAAATGAAATAATTTGTTTTTTTTTTAATAAACCACAACACAACAGGTTACGGAGGTACATGAGTACTTACTTCTATTTCGATCACCATGGCAATGGAATTTAATTTATTATTTAATAAAAATAAATAGTAGGTGGCTCTGGATTTGTAAAGCTGAAGAAAGGTGATTGTGGGTGTTTTTCAATTAGCGCCCAAAACCGCATTATGCCGTACTATGCTCAACGAGTGTTTTAGCTACCGCACTGCCTCGCATAATCGATCGCTTGCGCACTTTTCTCCGTAGTTAAAAAACACCCTTGTAACTTGTAGCTAACTCAGAGAAATAGAAGGGGGGAGAAAGCGCTTCGACCACTGCGCATCCAATTTTACGAGGACGGCATGTGAGCCGCCATGGTTGCTTCTACTTGTCAAATCAAAACTGACATTTGTTTTGTTTTCTTTGTTGCTCTCATGGAATAAAAAGGGTTGTCGTATAAACAAGACTTTTTCGTAAATGTTTTGTTTACTTTTTGGATTAGATTTGGCTTAGTATCTTTCGTTTTATTTTAGTTAAGTGTTCCATTTATAATGCTTTAATTTAGATTAATGAACTATGGCTTGTTGCGTGAGAGGGTGTTCCAGAAGATATAAGTACAGCAGAAGATATTTTCGTTTGTAAGTACCCCATTTTATATAGTTAAAATATTTTATTGGGTAAATAAAAACCTAGAAAAATTAAAGCTAAAATAGTTTAATTGTAATTTTATAAGATAATATACATTAATAGTTTAGGTCTCTTGATTTTTGCATACTTGCAGGCGCAACAAAATTTACATATAATATTCTAATTTTAGATTTTTAAAAGAGGAAGTTTTGGTTAAAAAATGGTTGAGTATACTGCAAATGAACAATTGGTCAGCTAGCAGATACATTTGTTTAAAACAGTTTCTGGATAATGAACATATAGGACAAGGAAAATTTTAGGACAAAATGCCTTTGCTTTTTTTTGGATGGCATTTCCACCCAAGTACCCACCAATTATCACCAATTCCATGGCGAAACACCATACAAAAAATATTCAAGGGGAAAGAATAAGAAATAAGTTAACCAAGTTGATTCCATTTAATGGCCAATAAAACCTATTAATAAAAATATCTTGTTTTATTGTTAACCCAATAGTTTAAGCAAACTAACCTACCGGATTAAGTGTAAGAATGTCACTTTTCTATTCCTCAGAAATGATTGTGTCTATTTTATGGTATCTTAGTATTGGCAATTGCCACATATTAATCATTCCACTTGTCTCTGCAGCAGCCTAAATATAAACTAATTATGAAATAATTTGTTCAATTAGAATGTGTGTGTGATCTATAATATTTAAACATCGATAAAAATTATCTTAAATTATAAAATACTATAAGATTAGTTTAACAGGAAACATAAATTTATGTTTGCAATTTTACAATATTAATTGTCAAAAAAGAGTATTGAAAAAAAAAAGTATCGTTATGAAAAAGATATGTGAATGGCAGCTGACCTGAGCATTGTTTAAAATGGTATAGGTAAACAAAATGAGTGGCATAAGTTAAGAGGTTAGTACCATCACAGTGCATATAAAAATTAATATATAGCATGTATTTTTTTTTTAATATATAGGACCTTCCTTTTATAATTTTTTATAGTAAGAAAAAAACTCACACTTATGATCACCTGCTTAAGATGATATATGATTATAGAAATTGTTAAACAACCCTTTTATAAAATAAAGGTGTTCAATTGGGCCAACTACATGTATTATTGAGTGTCATTTCGTAAAGTAAATTTACTTTTTAATGCAAAAAAAAAAACATTTGACATAAAATACAGTGTATAAATAAAACACTTCTTTACTGATTATTTATTTTATTTAATAAAATGCTATTTGTCCATATTGCATGTTCTCACTGGGAAATTCTTTAGGATGCCTTTTATATTGTATGCATTTTTTGCTATATTCTCTTATTGTAACTTTAGGTCTGGTTGTTATTCAGAATTAGTTAACACTTTTTGTACACACCAAATTATGAAATACACCTTCGATAAGAGCACTTGCATAAAAAAGTGTGAAATACTGTACACAAATTTTAAATAACAGAGGCCTTTATTTGACTTTTAAAGAATCCATTAAAAAGATATGTTTACTTTAGAGTTCTAAAGACAGCACTGCAGTTATTGGGTAAAATTATTAAAGCTTTTTTGGGTAAAAGGGTTGGTATTTCGATTTTAGCATTTCCATTTATCGTTTCTGCCAAGTCACCTGGATCTTCTTGCCCTTTTTATTAAAAAATTGTAATATACATTATATGCATATTTATAACGTATTCTGCTTTCTTTATCCTTACTAAAAAATTCAAAAACACATTATGTAGGATTTCAATATTCTAAGCTTTTTACCAAGAAAAAAATCTTCTAACCCATAAATATTTTTGAATTCATACAAATTATTCACCTGCATAGTATACTGTTTAATAATAATGGTAATTGTTTTCATCTTAAAATTTTAATTTCATTCATAAAACGTAATATTATTCATCCAAAACCATTTTAATTAAATTTTTGTTTACAAAGAAGATTATGACATGACAAGCACAAATGATGACAAATGACAAGCGAAAGCAACCATGGCGGCGCCCTATATTAGACTTTTCGCGCAGATTGAAGCGCTTTCTCCTCTTCTCTATTTCTCTGAGCTAACTGCAGAGATTGTTCTATATTTAGTGGTCCAGAAATTTCGTTAAGAATTAATATGTCAGGGTAGGCAATTCGAAAAAAAATAACATGGGGAAAAGAAATTATAAATGGAGAATTCAAGGGTCATATAAAGTATGTTTTTTAAAAAATCTGTGTTTTTTTTCTTACATGAGACTTTATGCGCTGTACCTATGCTGTATCCTGTATTGATGCCATAATGTATAGTTGGATCATTTTTAAAATACAAATTCGGCGCCCGTTGAAAACAAAAGAAACATAAAAAGTAGTAAAAAAGATTTGGTTTGAACTGCGGCTGCCTTTGCTTTTTATAATGTGCCGCTTCCCGCAATAATAGACCATATAAAAAGCAGAGGCGACCGACAATAAAAATTAAACCTTTTTGCTACTTTTTATGTTTTTTTTTTCTTTTTCAAAAGGCACCGAATTTTTATTTTAAAATGATCCAACTATATCTTGTACTTTCTTAAAACTAATTCCGGAGTGGGAGTGGCGCCCTCTACATCTAATGTGTTTTACTCTAATTAAATGGATGAACACATTCTCTGCCTAGTGACCTATAATCATAAAACAGTATAATATAACTTTTCACTTCCGCTCCACGTGTCTGATTGGTCGGCGGAGCAGTAAGTTTGTTGTGGTTAGTTGTGATTCTTTCGAGCATATACTACTGGAGGAAACCTTGCCACTTGGCCGGCTAACAAGAGTGCGAAATAAAAAGAAAACCGCTGTATAGCTTTTAGGCCAAGGAGCGCCGGCTCGACGACCATCGGTCCATCAATATCAGCACGCGGAGTGAGAGATAGAGGCTATATCCCGGTTTTTTTAATCTTATCTGTAAGGCGGCAAGACTGCCTTTAGTAGGTATATTCTTGAAGGTTGATTTCGATCTTCATAGTATAGATGGTAGAGAGATAAGGATCACCATCTCTTATGGCTGTTTAGCTCAAAAAGTGGCTTAATAATAGCACTAAGTAATGAGGCGCTGGTGTAGAGAGGGATATGATGTGTACAAATAGGAATCAATGACCTTGACCGCAATATATAAAGTGAAGTTTAAAACAATGGGGTTATTAGTTTAAAAACGGTCCTTGGGAACATCAGCGTCATCTTAAGAATAATTTAAGAGCCATTTTTGTAACACCTAGATGGTGATCCCTATCTCTCTACCATACTGTGGAGAAAGTTCCGCATTAGTGTGGAATTAGGACTAGTTTTGAAAACCATTGGTAAAATATAGGGCAGGTTTTTGTAATCCATTGGAAAATGGTAGCGGCATTTTTGGCACTGAGAGCAATGAGTTCCGCACGAAAGATAGAAGACCATGCGACACGAGTTTTTGAAAATATGACAATGGCCAAGCGCAAAATTTGACGTCATGACGTATTAAAATGGCTCATTTTGAATATTTAAAGCTTACATTAATTTGTATTTTCGTTATGAAAGTTAGAAGTAAATTTTTGCGGAACCTCAAGGTCATCTAATATTCATTAAAAATTGCACCTGTGCAGTGTTTTAACCGAATTGCCAATAAGTGTGCAACCTTTTTCGCTCTTCGTGCCTGATTGGTCAGCGGGGAGGGGTATATACCCTGCTCTGCGTGCTGATTAGTGGACGAGGTATATACTCCTTACTGTCAATCAATTAGGCACCTAAAGCGAGAGAAAAAAGTTGTAGACTTATTGGCATTTCCTCTCTCGCACGATAAGCTGCAAGGCTGCCTCTTTAGGTGTGTGCTCGAAGGATTCGTGCTACCAAACTGAACGCACCCTAACTGTGTCGGTAAGAAAAATAATAGTAACCTGTAGTTGAACGATCACATTCTGCAGTGATTAAGTATATTCGTATATTTGTCTCTTACTTTGACTCATATATTACACCATTATACAGTAAAGAATACACATAGGTTCAAACTGATTGTAGATTTGGAAAGAAGAAAACTGAATGGAGTAACCAAAAAAATAGACTCGCCAATCGACACGCCGTTTGACTACGGCTTTCTTTAAGTATTTATTCGTTATTGCGAAAAGTATAGTATTTTTAAAGAAAAAGAAGTATATGGTCTTCCTTTTATAAAATTAAAAATGAGCGACTTACTTAATAAACTTTACGACAAGTATGATATTCTTTCCACTGCAAAAGATAAAATTGCTGAGGTTAGTTCAGAATTCAGTGTAAAATTGTGATCCTTAGTTTTTAATTTTTACTTTGCAATATTTCAGCACGCTTTGGAGTATTCAGAATGTATAGACGGTACCAAGGCAGGTCCAAAGGAAAAAAAACTTGCATCACAAATAATAGGCAAGTTTTTTAGACATTTTCCATCCTTGCAAGAACAAGCTTTAAATGCTATCCTAGATTTATGTGAGGATAGTGACAGCGATATTCGTATCTCTGCTATGAAAGTCTTGCCCCAACTTTGTAAAGACAATAAGGAAAATGTAACAAACATTGCCAGTATTTTATCACAACTTCTACAGCTTGATGATAAAGATTATACAACTGCATCTAATGCTTTAACACAAGTCTTTAAGGAGGATCAAATTAGTGCCACCAAAGGCATTTTGACAAACATTCATACACCAGGGGAAGAAATGATTAGAGAGAAGTGTATTTCATTTTTATATAAAAAGTTGACAAAGGTTCAGGAGAAACTCTCTCCTGAACTTGAGGATTTATTAATTGAAGAGGGCAAAAAGATTTTACAGGTAAAATTTTATAATATTTGGCTTAGAATATGGGAATAAATGTATTATTTATCAATTAGTAGTAAAGTAATAACAAGTGTATTGCAAAATAAATATAGAGCAGGATGCTCTTGGCTAAAGCAGAATTTTTAATGCTACTTGCTGATTTTTTTTTCAAATAGTTTGCAGATATAAAATGTGATACATTAAAACTTAATTACAAAACTAGAATCCAATTTCCTCAACCTAAAATATTTAGATAAAACTATATTTTTATTTTAAAAGGAAAATGGTTTTCCTTTCTTGCCTCTTGCTTCACAGATGTTCTCGAGGGGTTTTATACTAACCCAAATTTGTACAGTTATACCTCTTTTTACCTAGTATTCCCTGGAATTCCTCATATATTTCCTGGTTATATTAAAAACTGTCATGATTTAATATTTATCACATTATTAAGAATCTAGTATAGATTCGTCCATCCCCATTTGGTCAAGACACGTGTCTATGTTCCTCTCTTTTTTAGTACTGCTTAATGAAATAAAGAAAGATACATCTCAAATATTTATTTGAAATATTTCTTGTTTTACTATAAATTTTGTTTTAATTTTTTATTCAGAATTCATTTAACCGAAAATAAAGGAGAAGTATTAGTTTGAAATAATTGAAAATAAATTCATAAAATAAAATTAATAACTTTGCTATTATAATATAAAAGTCTTAATCAACCTTATAGTAGGCAAGATATACTATTGTTTTTTAAACAACAATTACATTTTTTATTTTAATCTTAATATAACTTTGTTGGGCAAAAATGGATGCATAACCTGTTTCAAATATTGATAGTTAAAAATTTTTTCAGACTAGGCTATTGTCATATCTAAAATTTTGAGTATGCAAAAATATACTACTTAAAATAGAACCACTTTAAATATACAAAAATGTGATATAAACAACCTTTTTTAATTAAGATTGTGTTTCCAAAATAAGATAAAGTAGGGTCCTCATTGACCATCATGTATATTTAAATTTTTAATATTTTAGGATTCTACATCTAATGAATTTATGGTAGTTATGCCATTTTTATTGGGATCTAAGTTGGCTAAAACAACACCTGGACAACAAGAATTAGTCGACTTGGTAGCTGAACGGGTTGAATTGACGGAAAACTTTGATCCATTAGAAGAGGGAACCAACAATACTGACCGCTTAATAATGTGTGTCAATTGTATTTTACCATTATTTAATGTAAGAACTTAAATTTATATTACAAATGCTTTAGTAAACTAGAACAGCATGAAGTCTGACTCTCAAATCATATTAAAATTTATTGCCAAGCCAAAAGCTGTACAATATTTCACTTAAAACTATTACAGAGGATATTCTATCTTAACTCTTTTCAGTAATACTAATACTTATTTCTCCAGCAAGGCCAAAAAAAAAACAACAAAATCGTAAATAAAAATAATGCCTGTTTACAATTTGGACACAATTTAACAATGGGATAAAATAAACAAAACTATACAAACTCAAAGGACCAGGCATGCCCTCTATAGAATATTTGGAAAAGCACTGACCACCTAATTTTATCTTGAAGGGGCCTGAAGAATATGAATCCTCTGATCTAAAGTGGTCTTACCATCCTCTCCTTAACTCAAGTATCAACAAACTGCAACTTACTTTACTGTAGATTTCTTCAATACATTATGCTACAACTCCTCTGTATGTATCTTCATAGAAAAGTAATTTTTCTATTTTTATGTAATTAGATGCACCCCCCATCGCTTGTGCTGTTATTATCTTGTTAGAAGTCAGCCAGTCGCTCTTCTGAGGCCGTTTTAATCGGCCAGCAGGGAGATTTTCTGGCTGCCTATCTAGTATTTTACTTCCTGGGAAGTGAGTTTTTGCTAGAAGCTCCAACGTCTGTCTTCTAGATTCGGTAAAGGAGCCGTCTGGTCTTTCCAGTGATCCTAACTCCTGAACCGGTTCTCTAGAGAGAATCCTATGAATTCTAGTGCTGCTCAGTATGCTCGAGATACCTTCACAGAACCTGTCCCAGGCTTCTCTTTTTGCTTTCCTGATTTACTTGTTGTAGTGGGTTAGGGCAGTTTTATATGCCTCCCATTCGCCCACTACTTTTGCCCGATTGAATAGTCTATGGACTTCTTTTCTTAGCGTATTCAGGTTTTTGTTCCACCAGGGAGTGTTTCTATTGTCTTCTTTTCTTTTAAGTGGATAGTTTTCGTGATAAGATGAGATAATTGCGTTTCTCAACTGTTCCGCAGCCACCTCTATCTGATCGCGATTGTTTATTGTGGTAAAACAGGACTGGAGGTGGTTTTCTGGTATAGTTTTTACCCGTCTCTTTACCTTTACTTAAGTTAATATTTTTTATTATTATTAAAAAGTTATTTATTGGTATCCCAAATGGCTTTTGACCGATTTTTATTTTATTAGTTTACAAGTTATATTTGTATATTTTCTCTCTAAAATCAACACATTGGGGATAACACTAAAGGTCAAATTAATGTGGAACTAGTGATGGGCCAAGTCGGTATTTTGGTATTTGAATATTTTAGTATGCGATTTATCAGTATTTAAATCAGTACTCGACTTGACTCCAGGGACTCTTATCGGTATTTAAATACTTGTTTAAATTTGAATACTGTTTTGAATTGAGTACCAATGCCCATTTATTGAGAGTAGTATTTGTACCTGCCGTAATATTAATTTAGCAATCCTAGAAAAATAATATAAATAATGACATGATAGTTTTTTTATCTATGAATGAGAACTGGGTATAAATAGAAAATTTTTGCTTTGTGTTTTTGTTTTCGAGCACCTAAACTAAAAATTTTCAATTCGTATACTTACGAATCTGATAAGCCCACCGAACCAACAATGTACTGTCAAACTACTGGAGGAATCGAGGGTACACCTTAAAACTCTAGTGGGACTGTACACGGGTCACTGCAGATTGAAATACCACATGCACAAGATTGGCCTAGCGGAAGACGCCGAGTGCCGCATGTGCATGGAGGGGGATGAATCGGCAGAACACATACTATGTTCGTGCCCAGCAATGGCACGACTAAGATTCGCAATATCGCAATCCTCGGTAATGACACCTTGTGGCCGGGGGAGGTGAAAGATCTCTCTCCCAACAGGATTATCAGATTTATTAGAAGTCTGGACCTGGTGGGAGAAATATAAAAGGGTGTGAGACACAATAGACTGATCGGTCGCGGTGGAAGGGTGTTATACCTATACCCACTTACTTTAAACCTACCTACCTACCTACTTGTGAATCTGAATACTGTATTTTCGGTATTTGAGTATGTGAGTACCTAGTAGATATTTGGGTCAGCCTGACCCGGCCCATTACTATATGGAACTTAACACAATTTGGTTATTTTTAGTGAAGCGGATGCCACATGACTTAAGTTAAAACAAAACTGAGTTCAAGAATATATCAGTGTGGCAGATGAGCATAAAAAATATTTTATTTTAAATTAAATTATGCCTTGTTTTAAGTAATTATAACTACTCGGAATTATAATAATAATAATTTCTTTAGTGTTGTAAAAAATTGAACACTAAACATTGATAACATTATATGCTTGAAAAAATTAAAAAAATAACAGACAACCAGTTACAAAACTACTCCATCACAGTTCAAGAAGTTTAGTCTTGCCACTTAAGATAACTAATTAACATAATAATAAATTGGTTTGTTGATAGTTGTATCAGGCAGTACTTTGGTATGAATACAAATAAATTTAATTATACATATTCTGCTATTTTAGGCGAACATCGAGTCTACAAAATTTGTAGGGTATTACTGTAACCAGGTATTGCCACAGTGGAAGAAAATTGGGGACCTTCCAGATGGAGAGAAATTACAAGCAAGACTGTTAAGGCAACTTGCGGAATTGAGTGCACATTGTGGCAATATCGAGAACATCACAGAAGTCATTGAAAAAATATTTGAAAAGCTTAAGGTAAATCAGTCTTGTCTTGATATTAAAATTTGTGCCTTATTTATTTAAACATGTATTATAGTCTAATAAATTATTAAAATAATTATTTATAAAATTAAAGAAAAAAAAATTAGCAGTATATCAGTACTGTCATGTAGAATAAAAAAATGGGTGTTGACATTATACAGGGGGTATAATTTTTTTTTAATTGTTAAGCATAGTCTTAACCCCTATTTTTAGGCAATCCATTTACAATACATTTGTTTACATACTATATTCAGTAAAAAATAGTTTTCTTACGGTTGGCAGATGGGTGAAGGTCGCCTTAAATTCGAATCCCATACTTTTAATAGTTTTCACAAAAATCATTATACTATAAAACTTAAGTGATTGTATATTCAAATGATATAGGTGACGAAGCATAAAAGACAATGAAATGCTGGAATAATTAACGGGGAAAAGTTATAAACACGTTAGATCCCACCGTTAGAAGCAGAAAAATGTAGTATATCTTAGATTAGAAGCAAGTCATTAGGGTCTTTTTTATAATTTTAGGAATACATGCCTTTACCACCAGAAAATGTTGACATAAATGAAGTACCAAATTTAGAATTCACAAGTGTAGAATGCCTACTGTATGCATTCCATAAGCTAGCTAGAAAATGTCCAGAATTTTTGACTAATGACCAACAACAGCTAAAAGATTTTCGTTTGAGGCTTCAGTATTTCTCCAGAGGTGTTCAGGGATGTAAACGTGGATTAGAAACTTCCATTAATTCGAAGAAAGAAGATTTAAGTGCAGAAGACATTGAAAAAATAAAATTGGCTCCTACAGTTTTGGATAATATTAACTCAATAATAAAGGACTTGTTCTATACGCCACCGTTATATAAATGCAATGTTAAATTATCATTCAAGAACGAAATCAAAAGGTTACAGCCAGTAAGTGGATTAAATATTTATAAGCTCAGTCCACAAACTTTTTGACCTTTTTGCCTAAAATTTGTTAGTTATATATAGTTTAAGAAAAATAACGCATAAAATACATATTTTTATGAATTACATTATTGAAATACTATAGAGATCTAAAACTTCACAATAAACTTCCAATGAAAATCTTAAATATAATTAATTCTCAAAAAAAAAAAAAAAAAAAAAATTGTTGATATTTTATAAAAAGCCTCTTGGCTTACTAGTTTTAAGACATGTCTTTCAGTTCTATGGAATTACCTATTTATTTACATAACTATTTTAATGATTTTTGTCTTATTTATGTTTAATAATACAACTTGATGTATTTTTTTTATTAGGTCACCGAAAAATCGCCCAAACAACAAAAAAGACATGTACCTATAACCTTTGACTCCAGCAATGGAACGGCGAATCCTAAACAGCAAAGATCAAACCGAAGTGGAGAAGACAGGAAACTTTACGCACCTCCTAGTGGAAAGTTTAGTAGTAATTTTGGTAAGCAGAATGGTGTCTATAAAATCATTAAATAATGATGGTGACTAATTTATAAACTATGTCATGCTTGTATTTTACTTTGTAAAGCCGCAATTTCGGAATTCGGACTCGACAAGCCTAATTTGATGAGTTAGATTAACTTTTTTTTAAAGCTTTTATTTACTTTGCAATTTTTAATTGGGACAAATCTTGCCACTGAATTTTAAAGCAGATATCCTCCACTGATAGTTCAGTAAATGAAGTCTGAAGAAACCTCAAACCTGAAGATCAGGTTGGGCCATCACAATTTTTTTTTAAATTTGCAGGTATTAATGTATACAATAACCTCTGAAAATATCATATATAAAAAAAAGTCCGCAAGGGCCTGAAAATGGCCCTCAGGAACCCGGAAATCCGTTTTTTCAACTAATTTGGTCGATATCTCCCCAAATGTAACACTTACGCAATTCGTGTTAGGACGAAAATGAAGAGCAGTTTATTAACTGCAAAAATGGTTCCCATCACTTTTGTCAAAAATTTGATAGTTTTTGCAATAATCGGCCATAAATGCGCCGAGTATTTTTTGCACCTACCCCGTATCTCGAAAGGTGCTTTAAGCTAACACCTTCCAAAGCCCCATTATCCAAGAGGATTCGGTAAAATTACTTCTTATAAAAAAAATATAAACTGATTGATAGGAGGGTCAAATTATCGAGCAAAAACTAACTTTGGCTCGAGTTTTTAATGTTCTAAAGAAACAAAAAAAAATGAAACAGTAACAAGATATTATTGCTACACGTTCCTTCTTCAATGTAAAATTTAAATCATGCAAAAATATGCATTTTTACGTGAGTTATTTAAAAATTAGTCCGTCTGTTTGGAAGTGTAAGTAGCTTAAAGTACCTTTCGAGATTCGGGGCAGGTGCAAAAAATACACGGCGCATTTATGGCCGATTATTGCAAAAACTATCAAATTTTGACAAAGGTGATGAGAATCATTTTTGCAGTTAATAAACTGCTCTTCATTATCGTCCAAACACGAATTGCGTAAGTGTCATACTTCGGGAGATATCGATCAAATTTGTTAAAAAAACTGATTTCCGGGCTCATTTTCAGGCCCTTGCGGAGAATTTTTTTTTATGATATTTTTAGAGGTAATTGTTTACATTAATACTTGCAAATTAAAAACAAAATTATGACGGCCCATCCTGATCTTCAGGTTCACACCTTCGTTTACTGTACTATGATGTGGCTAAAATTTTGCATACACAAATAAAAGGATTGGCTAAGAACAAGAACAATAAAATGACGTCACTCTAAATTCAATATGGCGGACGGCCTAAGATGACGGACTAGTTATTTTTTAATCACTCCCATGATATAGGTATTAAATGAAAGGGTTTGCTGAGGATATGAAAAATAAAGTGACGTCGCTCTAAATCCAGTACGGCGGACTACTTATTTTTTATGTACTCCTCTGATAGTCTAAGAGCCGAAGAGAGATCATTCTTCACCCATCTGTTAATCAGATGAGACCCATTTTTTTGTTAATATTACCAAAGATAATACTACTACGGATAAGATGAACCATTCAATGCTATATTTTTGATACCCCTAATGGACTTTGGCTAACGCGAGCCGATGTCCATCGAGAGATTTTCGCGCTATCCTTGAACGAAAGTTAAACAGCGTTGCCGGCGGGCCTTTACTATTGGCGTGATGAAACGCGACTAGAAAATACACATACCATTTAGCCGCCCGCTTTCGCTACTTCGTGTTCCGAATAAGGTATAAGCGACAGACATTGGCAACGTCCCACGGTTTGTTTCGCTGGGGCAGAGGTTACCGACTTAATTTTGTTCGCATTTACGGAAGCATTGATATCTCCGGACTGATTCAAAACGCCCCATTTAAATGAACCATCTATTCGTAGTAGTATTATCTTTGATATTACACATAAACAAATGCATTTTGACTATATTGCCTATTAAAATATGGTCAAAACTATTTTTAATTAAATTAACTTTAATCAACTTTTTTTATATACTTTGACTATGTGATAACAAAATTTTGTATAGATAGAAATTTTGAACCGTACAAAACATGTCTAGCTGGTCTTGCCCGCTCATTTTTAGCCAAGACTATCTGGCAAGCAGCCGCAAACAGGTAAGTTTTTATAAGTGACTATTATAATTTGAGAATAAAGATAATTAATTATAAAACGCGTCGATATACTCTTGCCAGCGAAAAAATTTTCAAGTGACCTATTGTCAAGCTTTGAAGTTTATAAACGCAGTTGCGCGCGAGAGAGAGAGAAAGCGAATCGCTTTATTTTATGTCCTGTGGAATTTGCTGTATCTTTTATAGTTTTTGAGATAATGATTTTCTTTAAACTTTAAAACGTCAATATCTCATGAACTATAAAAGTTACAAAAAATTTTATAAAACAAAAATTGTTTAGTTTTACAAGGCCCTCAATTTAAGTTATATAAACTTTTCGTCTAGATGCAATACTTTTTAAGTTATAATCAAAAAACCGAATTTTCAGGATTTTTCGAAGGTACCTGGAAAAAAAGCGAAACAAACTCCAAAAATTATGTAAATAAAAAATATTATTTTTTTGTTATTTGGACTGAAATTTTTGCTCAAAAACACATTTTTATTTATATCTCCTTTAATGACCAGCTAGGCATGTTTCGTACTGTTCAAAATTTCGATCCATACAAAATGTATTTAGTTATCACGTAGTCAAAGTTTTACAAAAAAAGTTGATTAAAGTTAATTTAATTTAAAATAGTCTTGACCATATTTTGGTAAGCAATATAGTCAAAATGCGTTTGTTTATACGTAAGATTAACAAAAAAATGGGTTTCATCCGGTTAACAGATGGGTGAAGAACGATCTCTCTTTGGCTCCTCTACTACGATATGGGTATATCAAAGGAAATGTTTTCTGAGAGGAATACGAAAAATAAAACGACGCTACTTTAAATCCATTATGGCGGACTCCCTCCATAATAGTAAAAAAATATATACAACAAGCTACCTTCAGGGTTGAGATGATAAAAATCCATTGATTAAAATCATGATTTTAATTAATCACTAAAATTTAAAAAAAAAAACATGATTACTTAAAAAAAAAGTTTTGAAATTTTAACACTTAATATTTTTTTTTAAGTCGGCTTAAAAAGCCTGGTGGACTTGCTGCTGAATTGCTGATAAAGATGCAATATTTCGTGATACTGATGATTTTTTATTTTATAATTATTATTACTATTGTGTTAGGGAAATTAAAATATATTCTAATATTTTATTTTAATCTGAAATCATTATATTAATCAATTTGTATTTAATATAAACAATATTATTAATTTTAAACAAACATACAAACTATACCATATTGGGTACAGATTATCTTTTATATTACACGACTACACCCGTGTACCGACAGGCAAAAATGCCACTTTATATAGACTGTGTTTAGCCCTTGTATATTAAATATCTGTGAGTGGTACACTGGTTTATTGCTACCCAGCAAGAAAAAGCTCGTTTCTCGAGGAAGATCAAAGAAGTGCATGTTCTTTTTTTTTATTGATACCCGTTGCTTTTGGGGTTTACCATAATTGGCAAATGGCCCGTGAAAAAAGATTTAGGAGGAAAGAAAAAGGTTTTCTTGTTATTAAAGCCTACTATTTTCAGATGAAATCTTTTAATGATGGATAATCTCTGTTAATTTTTTTATATTTTTAGTCCATTTTAATTCATTACTTGACTTTTTCCCCCTTAGTGGGTGTTGTTTCATTTAGTCAAAAGCTTTGTAAATTTGCTAATTTTTAAATAGTTAATGTAGAGAGATCTTTCACCTTCCCCGGCAACAATGCGTCATTGCCAAGGATTGTGAACCTGAGTCGTACCGCTGCCGAACACGAACATAATAAGTGCTCTGCTGTTTCATCCTCCTCCATGCACATGCGGCACTTAGCGTTTTCTGCTAAGCCGATCTTGTGCATGTGGTATCTCAATTTGCAGTGCCCTGTGTACAGTCCTATTACAGCGTCAAGGTGTGTCCTTGTTTGCTCCAGTAGTCTGACGGTACATTGTTGGTTCGGTAGTCCTGTAAAGGCCTTCGAGTGTCTTAGACCCGGAAGTCTAAGCCAGTACCGAAGATTTTTCACTCTGTATCCAAGCTGACATAAACTGCTTAGCCATTCTATAAGATATTCCGATGACCGGTTCCGGCCCTGTGAATTTTGTCTCTGCCCCCCTTTTGGCAAGGAGGTCTGCATATTCATTACCCTCCAGGCCGGTATGTCCAGATATCCATAGTAGAGTAACCTTGTTGTTTCGACTTAATTTGGTCAGCGCATCTTGGCAGTTCCTGACGGTTTTGGAATTGCAAGATCTGCCTGACTGTCGGAGAATATTTTGACTGTCTTACGTGTGTAGTACCGATCAACCAGCGTTCTAGCACACATCTCAACAGCATATACCTCCGCTTGAAATATGGTTGAGAAAGCGCCCAGGTTGTGAGAAAACTATGCCCTCGGCTTCTCTCCATATATTCTGGCCTCAACACCGTCTTTGGTTCTGGAGCCGTCTGTGTACCAACAGATGTCAGCCCGCAACAAGTAGGTCGCCTTCCGACTCCAGTCCTCCCTTTGTGGGTAGACTACACTGTAGGGCCGATTGTTGTTGGTTGTTGTAGGCATTCTGTCTGAGGGCATTCTGTACTAGGTCAGGACACTCCTGAGTAGACTGGTGCTCTCTATGTGACATGCCTGCAGTTTATTGCTTACCGCTTGATAGAGTCTTTAGGTTGCCCACCTTGCCTCTCTCGCCAGGTTTGTAACGTTTTTCTTTTGCTTATAGGCAGATCCAGTAGTCGGGGCAGTTGGAGTAGAGGCGGAGGCAACCGAGGAAGGGGGAACCGAGGCGGCGGTAGGAATTGGAGAAACTAAGGTATTATTGATGTTAATCTTCACAGGTAGGTATTATTCAAAGGTCATATTCTCATCTAATTTTTCATATAACATACAAACATGCAATTAGGCTGCTATCGTATTTAAAAATAATTTCTTAATATTCGAAGCAACATATTAGCTAAGTAATGTGATTAAGTTTTTCTTTTATCAAAAACATACTGAAAACAATAAAAATCCAATTTTAGTTGATTTTCCTGATGTATATAAATATTACCTACATTATTAAAATGTTTAGTACCTTTTCCACCAAAAGTTCTGTAATTCTTTGCAAGAGAGTTTTAAGCCTAATGCAATTATATCCGGGGAAAAAAAGGGCTATTATCAGACCATTTAAATTTAGGATTTACGGAAACAAAAACAACTGAAGAAAAGGGCTTCATATTGGTTTTTTTTTCGTTGGTAACCAGGATTACTATTTGGCCTAATGTGATACACATTTGTTCAGTTGTTTTGGTTCTCGTCACTCTTAGATTAAAATGGCCCGATTAGTTATAGGTTATGCTCCAAGTTTATACAGACTAAGTGCACTTTTCTGCTTGCGGACCACAATTCAACTTCAAATGATGCTTGAGCTGCATTCAAGTGCACTTAATCTAATTATACTTAAATCGTATGAGGCCTGTCGCTGATTAGTCCGATTTAGAACTGATTTGAGTGTTAAGAGTTAAAGTCTAACAATGTTATTTTTAATTTTATTTTCTTTTCTTTGAAATTTGTTTAAATAAATCTATATTATAGTACGTTTGGTGAAGAAGTACTATTTTGGGTAACAACACCTTTAAATCAAAACTTTGTCGAGTTTGTAGCTTTTCACAGAGGAATTACAGAATTCGTTGATATAATATGGGGATACATCAGTGTTTAACTCTTTTAAAGAATATTTTAAAATATTAAAACTTTTAAGCAGCTCGCCCAAGCTTTTTTTTTCGATTTTAGTATTTTTTTTTTAATTTTAATATTAAAGTACTAATTTTCATTTTCTGAGAATATTGACCTACTAAGTTTTAACTTCAAACAGGCAAACTGAAGAATCAAGATTCGTAAGCTTCGTTTATTTAACTTTTTTGCAAATGTTGTGTTTTAATTATTTTAATAAATAAAAGTATGTCCTTTTTCTTTTGTTTACTTTAATATTGTTGTTTTATTTTCAAAACGATCCAAAAGTTTATTAATTTGCATTTTTAGACGATAATTTACGATTTTTAATTATTAGCTCTTAGTAGAGTTTTGTAATAAGTATTAGAATATATTTGTCTTCAGTGTATTCAAATGGTTTTTATTTAGAAACTCCTATATTCGAATTTTAATATAGGACACTACCAAAAAATCTTGAAAAAATATCTTTAGTACAGTGAACAAATGAAATATACAGATTATTATAAAGGGCCTTGGCGCGTAAGGGGGGGTAATCAGCCTTTTTATTTTTTTAAATCTCACCCAGCTCGACTTGTTGATAATAAAAAAAGGTGCTTTTTCGTTTTTTTTTTAAATTTGCTTTGATGCTTCAGAAACTGTTTTATTGAATCATAAAGAATTTTCGTTTTTTTTTTCGAATATCTCAGCCGCGTTAAAAGCTTTTTTAGTTTGCTTGCGCCAAATTAAAGGTCTTTGAAGCGCGGATGAAGCACAATTTTTTGCAAAAATTTTTGGCGGGAAATTCAATTTTATTTTAGGCTTTAATTTTTTAAAATATTTTAGCTTCATACATATTTTTATAATTTTTGATAGAGTTGTAAGGCGCCAAAAAATTCAAAATTTATTTTTTTTCGCCATTTTATGATATTTTTTTGGAAAAACTTTAAAATTTATTTATTTTTTTATTTTTCTGAAGAAAAAAAATTTTAAATAACTTTTGGGTTAAAAAGACTTAAGATAAACTGGTAAACACGAGTTTTTTTTATTTGCCTCTACTTTTTAGTAAAAATTCGTCTTTACCAGTTTATTTTAAATATTTTTAATCCAAAAGCTACTTAAAACCCCTCTTCTTAAAAAAAATAATAATAAAATTAAAAGTTTTTTAAAAAAATTGCAAAACGACTAAATTTTATTTTTTTTACCCCCTATCACCTTTTCAAAAATTATGAGAACATTCATGAAGCTTGATCTACTAAAAACACATCACATACATTTTTTATCATAACGTGGGTCAAATTTAAAGCCTAAAATAAAATTGAATTTCCCGCCAAAAACTTTTGAAAACATTGTGCTAGATCCGTGCTTCGAAGACCTTTAATTTGGCGCAAGCAAAACTAAAAAATCTTTTAATGCTGCTGAGATATTAAAAAAAAATTTATGATTCAATAAAACACTTTCTGAAGCACTTTCGTAAATAAAAAAAAGAAGAAAGAGCACCTCTTTTTATTCTCAACAAGCCAAGCTGGATAAGATTTCAAAAAGTAAGAAGGCCGAAAACCCCTCCTTAAACGCCAAGACCCTTTACATTTAGGGCTGGAAAAAGGTAATGTCATACAGAAATATACATTCAGTGAATAATTGGTTCAATAAAACCGAACATTGTTTTGATACAAGCTCGACGCCCGTCATGCTTGCTTTCCAGAACATACAACTGGTAACTCACAAGCATGTTTTAATTCATGGATTTTAGCCATTTTAGTCAAAATGCTCTTGTGACACAGTGCATTATCCTTAAATATTTTTTTTTCTTCTGCAAACCGGGTCTATTTAACAAATTTTTGCCTTCAGCTGGTCTAAAAGGTAATAATAAAATTCAAAATTGTTTTAAAAAATGCAAAACGACTACAATTTTATTTTTTTTTATCCCTATCACCTGATGCTAACATTCTGAGAACATTCATGAAGCTTTCGATCTACTAAAAACCACATCACATACATTTTTTAGCCTCTTGTGGGATTCAGGAACATGGTGATAGACCTAAGTCTAATTCATGATGAATTTCCGCACCAAAAACTTTTCCAAAACGCTCTAATTGTTGCTAGAAAGTCGCATTCAACGGTGTTTTTCCATTTGTTTGCGAATGTGGCAACTATTGTGCACACAGCTAATGCTGCTGAGACTCCACTCAAAATATTGAAAGCTTTGCAGATTCAATGAAAACTTTCTGAAGCACTTTCGTAAATAAAAAAAAAAAGAAAGAGCACCTCTTTTTATTCTCAACAAGCCAAGCTGGATAAGATTTCAAAAAGTAAGAAGGCCGAAAACCCCTCCTTAAACGCCAAGACCCTTTACATTTAGGGCTGGAAAAAGGTAATGTCATACAGAAATATACATTCAGTGAATAATTGGTTCAATAAAACCGAACATTGTGGCTGATACAAGCTCGACGCCCGTCATGCTTGCTTTCCAGAACATACAAGCGCACTCACAAGCATGTGGTAATTCATGGATTTTAGCCATTGTCAAAATGCTCTTGTGACACGGTGCATTATCCTGATGAAAACATTTTTTTTTTCTTCTGCAAACCGGGTCTATTTTAACAAATTTTTGCCTTCAGCTGGTCTAAAAGGTATTAATAATATTCAGAATTTATTGTTTTACCAGAATGCAAGTAATCCACAAACAAATTTCCTTTCGCATCCCAAAAAACTGATGCTAACACCTTCTTGGCCGATTTCTGGGTACAAACTCCTTTCGGAGCCGAATAACCAGCTTCACACCACTCTTTAGCCTCTTGTTTTGATTCAGGAACATGGTGATAGACCCAAGTCTCATTCATAGTGATGAATCGACGCACAAAATCCACTTTATCCTTTCCAAAACGCTCTAAATGTTGCTGAGAAAGTCGCATTCAACGGTGTTTTTGTTCCATTGTTTGCGAATGTGGCAACCATTGTGCACACAGCTTTCTGAAACCCAATACTCCACTCAAAATATTGCTTACACTGCCCAATGAGATGCCTATGCCAAATCTCTTTCAGTCACTCGACGGTTTTCCAATACGATATCCTGTATTTGTTCTACGATTTCTGGTGTTGCTGTTTTTGGAGGTCCTTGACGTGGATCGTCTTCAGGGTTTGTACAACCACGTTTAAATTTAGCAACCCATCTTTCTACTGTACTAATTGAAGGCGAAGAGTCCTTATACACTTTCAACATTCGTTCATAAATTTCCTTTGCTTTTAAACCTTCCAAAAATAACAAATCAATTACTGCATGATGCTTGATTTTTTTCATTGTAAAAAAATACTGTGACACGTCAATACTAAATGGCTTGTAAACAAAGAATGAACTGATAGATTTAAATGAAACTTCACATACGTTCATATGAAGAGTGTACCAACATAACAAAAAAAATTAGGCTAGCAGCAATGCAAAAAATCAGGTTCCTCTTATCGAACCGCAAAACTTATTGAACATCCCTAGTATAAATCTAAATTTAAATAATTTTAATTTAACGTATTGTTTATGTTCTATATACATACGCAAGAAACCAATAGAATACTAAATATTTATTAAAACTCTGATAAATATAACACTTAATTCCTAATAATCCAAAGCGCAAATCAAAGCAACGCCTCTTTTTATCCAGTGTGGCTCCGGTTTATGGCATGGTAGTTCAATGGCCAAAACGTAGTTTGTTGAGTGACCGGTGGTAGAAAGCACTCCAGCTCTTGTCAGGGTTTTGTAAACAGGACATTCATAGACACCCTTTGGTCGTACATGATGTTCTTCGGGAATAAGCCAGATTACAGGCATTTCTAAAAATATAATATGTAAACAATTTTAGAGCTTGTAAAAGAATATAAAATAGATTTATATTACTAAAAAAATTAGAGCAATTGGTACTATGCTGCGTGCGGATATGTAAATTTGAGGAGCGGTTGAGGCGAAAAAGGAAATAATTACCAAGTAAAATATTTTTCAAAATCATAAAATATTTTCAAACGATTTTGTAGCTTTAAATACATTTTAAGTAATTTAAATATTCTTGACGAACGTTCGCCCAAGGTAAAATGAATAACTAAAAGTTGGTCTTTATGAAACTGCTGTTACATTGAAAAATACGTATAAACCCTTGGCAAAACTAATATCCAAGTTAACACAGAATGGCAAACAATCTACATTATTTACACAAGTCTGTAAAACGACGTCAAAGTGAAAACTTTTCCCCGACAGTAATTAAAAAACCACAATCTCTACTTAACTTTAGGAGTTATGTTCCAAAACAAGTGTCCGACGAAGTAGCTGCACAAGAAGGAGAATTTAAGGATATGGATAATCCTATTATGGTGAGAATATAGACAAAAGAAGGAAACTAATTTGAACAGGAGTATATATAAACATAACCCTAATGAAAGTTACCACTACTACAGTCATATTGGACTGATCAGGCTCAGTTAGGTATATTCCGGGACAAGGACCAAAGTGGTTCCATTTTTTAGAAACTTTCCAGGCGAGTAACCCTAGAAAAACTTATTGATTACTGTAGATGTGATGCATTACTAGTTTCAAACCCTGTGTCTAAAAGCTAATACTTGTTAGTGTGTGATAGGTGTCAAAATGTTTATTTTTAGGTTATTGATTACCAGAAAACTTTAATATCGCAATAAGAAAAAAATCTAAATTGTTTTAGACCTTCTTGGCCATCCTGTATATGTGACAAATATACATCATATATAATTGTTCCTAATTTACAATGTTTTACCTGTATAAAGCTCCTTTGGATTAGATTCATCTAAAATAGCAGTTGTCGCATTCCATCTAGCTCCTTCTAAAAATAAACCCCAAATGCAGCATCCATCGTCTGGTCTTACATCAGGAAAGTAGTTGAGAACCTATAATTTTTAGTTATATATTTGTCAAGTATAGTTTATACAAACATCAGAACCACTTTAGATACTGCTAAAGGCTCTAATGTAAAAACAAAATTTATGTTTCTTTTGTGGGAGAAATTCCGACTGATCTTTCTACATAATTTATTATAAAGTTTTAACTCGATGTAGAAACATAATCGGGAAATAGGTATATAAATAGCACTTAGGAAAAATTTGTTTACCTTTTATTAAATATTAAACTATACAAAGGCAGAATCGCTCTTTGAAACCTTTAAACTGACCTATTATAAAAAAGTGGAATCGCACCTTTATAAAAACGCATTTAATTTTTGGGATTGCTTACTACAAAGTTACAAAATCGCATTTTAAAAAAAGTTTAGGTTGGTGATTCAAATGGTTTTTAAAACCATTTGCTATTGTAGTACTTGCATCTGCAAGCAACAAATTTGCTTCCCAAACAATTTCGTGTGTGTTTAAATATAATTGAAAATAAATAGATCCGGTGTTTTAACTACCAGGACATGATAACCCTGCCAAAACAGTTTGTATATTACATTTGGTTTATTTTATTGGTTATTTTCAAATTTTGTAGTAACCTCTGTTCTCTCAGACAGTTTCAGACCCTGAAAGCCTTGAATTCCCATCGTCTTACATTCACGATCACGATAGAGTATCTGAACAACCTAAAAGAACCACCAGGAACAACAGGATAAAACTCCTCTGGGTGCCTAAACACAAATTAAATCTAGACATTGTTAAGTATACACACACATACATAATATGTATGTTTGCTAATTGCATTAAAATTACGGAGATTACAAAGGGATGGAATCGTACGGTGTGGCTAAGACGACTACATGTTCTGTAAAGTGTAAAATGTTTTTACAATAATACGATATCTTTTTAAAAATATCATCTAACATGATAGGATTTTTGAAATTTCGTTTTTAGTATTTTATTACTAAGTAGCCTGTACCATTGGACACCTTTATAACCTTCGATAGATAGAGTTGTATATGTTGACATTTTATTCAAAGAAATCAGAGGTTTTTGAATGTATGTAGTTTAGGAATCGTAAGATTCTGAAGGGTCTTAAACGCTTGTCGGGGCAATTCTTTTTGGAACAGAGATCAGTCAAAATTTGTAGAGTGTTACATAAAAAAGCAAACACAAGTCCTGTACAAGGTGCATATCCTCAGGTCTTTCTAAGTGTTGGAATAAATTAAACCTTACGTTTGTAAAATAAATAAATTTGCTTTAAAAAAGGTTAAATTGGTTGAATTTCCTGTCAAAACCAGCGAAAAACTTAGACTTTAAAAAAGATGCAATGATTTTGGCGTTGTGATATAACATTACTTGTTTGTGGTTAATTACTTTGGATACATTAAATTTGTCTACACTTCTACTTATAAAGGATAATGTCTGTTGGCATTTAAATGCTATAATCTTACCTTAAACGCAAAATTAATAGTATCGATTGACACAATATGTTTCCTTGCAAAATTTTGAAGGGTTCCTGTTAAAAATGCTTGAGGAAAATAAAAGCCAGATATCCAAAAAATTGGTGGAATTCCCTTAACTACCCACTTATTCAGAAATTGACACCTGGCGTTTAGGTCAGATACCCAGGCGCCTAAAAAAATTAATTGGTTTAGTTTTTGTTTATTGTAATCTCTACAATACAGGATCCCCCTGCATTTTTTAAGCTGGCATTTACCATAAATATCAAAATATGTGGTTGTGTAGGGATTAGTAAGTAAATATGCTACGTGGTTACCTAGCAAAAATTTGTTTATAGATTTATTGTCATGCTTTAGGGTAGGTCTGCACTAAAAACTAAAGAGCTCTTAGAAATTTTTTTATTCGCAATGTGAATTTTGCGTTGGTATTATGATTACTAAAACTTAATATTACTTCTGCAATCGATCAAAAACACTTAACTATATTATTTTGTTTATTCTTAAATTTGGCGAAGATGGACTAATACTTAAAAAAAAAAAAAAAAAAAAAAACGTTTTTTTGTTGTTTTTTGTTACCTAGTGGTTTCAAAGATGGATATGCTTTATTAGCCCACAACTGAGGTACCATATTGGTGAACAAACTTAGCGACATTTTTTCTAAGACTTCTGACATTACCACAAGACCCTTTAGTGCTTTTAGTAGGTCTAGTAGGGATGATTTTATGACAACCAACAATCTGTTATATCTTATGCCTTCTTGAATAAGGACAGTATTTAGGGATTCCTCATATAGTACTGGATATCTAAAAAAATATTAGGATATCATATTTCGTTTTCGTACAAGGCAGTATATGCTAATAGCGGAAAATAACACAACAAGTGGCTTAATTAAAGTTGCTTCAGCATCGTTGACAGAAGTTTAATTTGTTCAACTCTGTATATTACAGAGTCCTTTCGGTTTACCAAAAAAGTTCATAGTAAATAAACACTCTGCCTATAAAGTTATGACACAAACGCCTTTACTCATGACGGTAACCGGGCCAAAGGAAGTGATCACTAAAGACGTCTCAAGGTTTAAAAATGGGACATACTACGGAAAGAAAGTGCAAACCACTTGTTGTTGTGTGTTGTACATTTTATTAAAAAATCTTAAATTTTGAGATTAATAATATGTTATACTCGGTTTTCTTAAAAAAATTTCTTTTCTGTCCCACTTTTTTTTTAACCAACATATATGTTATAATATATTCTAAAGTTATAATCTCTTCTCATCCCATAATATCTATAATCAACTTCTCTTGTATTTTTTTATGGCATGTAAGCTATTAAAGGCGACAACTCCGTTGACGCACCCTGTATATTTATTTTATATATAATACCAAAAGGACGTATGTAAAATAAAGACCAAGTTCCTATCCAAAAATCTCGGCTTTTAAAGTACTGAGATCTAAAATGTCTACAATTTTGTTTCACTATTGTTTGACTTGGCAAGTTTTTTTTTAGATCTGGGGGCTTTAGAAGGCCGAGATTTTTAGACAGGCACTTGGCTCCAATTTTACATAAGTTTATTTGGATTGGAGGAGAAGTGATAATTTTTCGGATATTTCAGAAACCACTCGTCATAACTTTCTCATTTTTTTACAGGTAATTAAAATACTTAAGTGAATTCACATACCAAATCTCATACACTTCTGTGGAACGATAACGAAATTATGATAGTAATACTAGAAACACTTTGAAACCTTTCGGGTAATATACACACTGCGTGCTAAATTTAGCCTGAAGCCCTGCCGTGCACCTAGATTTTTTTTTGTATACCTTCTGTGGCATTTAAGCATTTTTAGTCATATTCTCTAACTTATAAGACAGATCTACCTTCTGCTTGAATCTCGAACAGCTCTCGCCGTCTCAGAAGCAAAATCCAGTACGCCCACGTTAGTTAGTTAATTTTTTATTATTTACCTTTCCGAAATAAGCTCTAAATCAAACGGATTCGGCAATTGTTCCAAAATATTTTTTGCTACCGATGTGGTGACTTCTTCTTGACTTGCAGCTGCGCCTCCCACCATCTTTGGTTGCAATAATAGTAACGTTGATAAGCATTTATAGGTTTGAGATTGCGCAAACGTGATATCTGCATTGGCATGCATTCCAAATAATTCTGGATCGTCGTTTATAGGAAATGATTTAATAAAATCCATATAATCCATAAACAGTGAGGTGGTAGGTAACTGAAAAAAATGTTAATATACACGAAAAACTAGAATTATCTAACCGAACAAATCAACAATATCCCATGCAACTTAAAATGGTAATTTAGTAATTATTTATGCTTACTTATATCATTGGAACATCAAGTAAGTACCCCTTCTGTCAAGTTTTGACTCGTTAAATAAAAAAAAGGCTTATGGAAGGTAAAATTTTATAATTCTTCACTACATATTTTTTAAATATATGCGTTATATTTTTAAACGGATGGAGCCTTAAAAATTAATTTAAAAATTTTAGGTTTGATTTCTACAAACAAAAAATCGACTTCTACATGACAAAGTTTCTAATTGTTAAAAAATTGTTGACCGATCAAACCTTTTGTTGTTAAGTTTATTTCCTGTACAAGATATAAAAAAACCTTGTTCCAAATTAATTAATTTTAAACTATTTACGAGTAAAAGGTACCAAGGAGATCTTACCTAATAAAGTGCGATAGACTTACTTGATGGTAGAATTTGTTCTTATCAAAAACATATTCTTCATTTACAACTTCTTGTTTGTAGTAATCGGCTAATACATTCATAAGGCATCTTCGGTCCCAATCGTCAGTTACCCTTCCTCCATAATTGATTTCGCCCGCCGTGTAGGTCAGAACCTGAAAAATATATACAGCGTGAATCTCTAATTTGGAATAAATTTAATAAATCAAAAACAAGTTTCTTTTTTGAAAAATGCGATTAATATTTTAAGTTGCGTTTTTTTCCTATAAAAGAAATATTTTTCCAATATGTCCAAAATTTGAGATCTGAATTTATTGATGGAAGGATTGGGAAGTTAAACTCAACTGCCCAATTTTAATTTTTTCTTCGATGTCGTTTGGAAAAAATAAAATAAATAATAAAATTATACTTAAAGAATAAACCATATTTTATTGACATTATCATGTTTCTCTAATTCTCGCAAATCGATTTTCCATGTCCAAATTCCAAATTTCCAAAAAAATTTTAAATCTTCTTAATGACAAACCCTGTTTATTGAAAAGTCACACTTGATAATGTAAAATGTCATTGCGAACGAAAAGTTTATATGTTTAGATATCGGCAACCTAAACGATCGTAACAGGATGACAGCTGTCAAATTTTGACGTTTGTTAAATACAATCAACAGCAAAAAAGTGTTTCTTTTTCGATGATGTATACGACTGTATAGTGTTTTTTCTAATTTGAATAAGGTTCTGAATAAATCTGGAACTTCGGTCACGCGGGGTGTCGAAAACCACTTACCCCAAATTTTCAAAGAAGAAACATTATTTTGAATAAAATATTGTTTTTTTTTAAAATAAATCTGGAACTTCGGTCACTAGCTTGGGATCGCCTTTAACATGGAGTAATTTGATTAGACGCATATTGTGAACTTTTCTTCAAAGTCAAGGAACTTTTTCACTGGCGTTCTTGCTACTAACATTTTCTTCACACCCCTATGTAAAAATTTTCAGGCAATAATTCAAAAGTAGCTTTATCGCTTCTTCGATTTCCAGAACAAGAACATTATTTGACATTCTTGAACAAAGACAAATATTGATTTTTTTACCTTACTTTTTTATAGATAAAATATTGATTTTAAAAATAATTAATGTTATCATTAATTTGGACTTTTAATGGTGTTTGTAGAAAAAATAGTGTATGATAAATCTGATAAAAGTTATTTTATTTTGTTCGAAGTCCGCCGTCGTTCAAACTTTTGACAATAAAATGTTTTTAGCACTTTTTATCATAAATATTTTATAGAAAAGGTCTTAAAATATTTATTATCCTTTACACTGTATATTAAATATTTTATTAAAACTGCACACCGGCTAGGGGAAGCTTGTAATATCTGCTTTTTTTTTTTGTTATATCCTGATTATTTATGATTTTATCATCGCCTTTAACATGGAGTAATTTGACCAGAGCGTAGACGATTTCCATATTGTGAACTTTTCTTCAAAGATACCGCAAAGTTTAAAGAGCTACTGTTTTCACTGGCATTCTTGTCTGAACTAACATATTTTCTAATCACACCATTTTAAGACAGCGATCCTATGTAAATGTTTTTCGTATTTTTGCTTTGACTTACCAGGCTTTAATAAATTGGAGCGTGTTTAAAGGCCAACGGGCCAAACGAAAAACAAGAACAATAAATTAACAAAAGTAGCTTTATCGCTTCTTCAGATTTCATAATAACATTATCAATCAACTCTTGAGGGATTAAATTAATTGTTCTTGATCACTTTCGACATCGAACAAGAATTCGCGATTATTTGACATTACTTGTCAACAAAGACAAATCAACAAATTTGATGGTTTTTTATCTTGGATATATCCATGTGCATTTAGCTATTAACAACAACCAAGTCTATTTTATAGATAAATTGGATGAAATTAGATTTTATAAAATAATAATAATGTCGAAGATAAAAAATGGTCATTAATTTTCATGACAAAGTGTTCTCGAAAATGGCGTGTTTGTAGTTCTATAAAAAATAGTACTAATGGTAAACTTGTTCTTCTGATAAAAGTTATTTTAGCTTTTGTTCGAAGGCGTTTTCTACCTTGGCCTGGAACGTTTTATACTCCCCGCAACGTCTGTACGTCAAACTTCCATCTTGTACGGCCCTACACAAATAAAATGTTACTTTTAGCACTTTTTATCATAAACAAAACGGTAATACGAAATGGCAATAGATTTTTATAGGTAGTAAAAGGAATGCCACTTAAAATGGTCTCTATAACATTATTAAAAGATATAAAGCATTTACTGTACTGTATATTAAATCAATTATCGCTTTTATTATACTTACTCTACAGAGTGTATATCCTGAAAATGGTTTGCCTCTAACCGTAACCAATTTTAAATACAAGATTGACGCCTACATGTTCCTTTAAATGATAGAGTGTAATATTATCTTTTAATTAAACTTAATGTAAAATCGAACAAAATCTATTAATATCAAATAAAACCGACAAGTTTAAGATATATAATATTTTAATCGATTGATATTTTTTAAATACATATTTTATCATAAGTGTACTATTTTAACAATAAAATAAAGAAGAATTAAAAAAAAAAGTGTTTTTCATATTTTCAAAAGAAAATGTTGTAATAAAAGGTTTACAAAGTATAACATAGTGTTAACATCTCAGTTATTTCACTATCGAAGATAATTCGAAGAGTTCCAACAAATGCAACATCTCCAGAAATCATTTGCCACAAGTGCAACATCTCCAGAACAAACTGGTGGAAAAAGATACGTAAAATTTCATTTTAAAAAAGTGTTGGTTTTTTTTGCATAAAGAATTTAATAGAAAAAAAAATCCGCAAGATGACTACCGCGATTGCTGACGGTAAATCAAAAACGATTTCATATAAAAATTACTAAGCAGTTTTGGAAACGTTTTAATAGGAATAAGATGCACCAGTATTCTCTTAAGTGTAAACAGCAGGACAGAAATCCTACACCCAAAAAAAAAATCAGTTCTTTCCTTTAGTGGGTAAAGTTATAGTATTTATTTTTGTGATACTAAAGGAATTTTAATTATTGTTTACTTTGAGAACGTGTAAATAATATTTCTAACTTGTTGGTTTAACTAAATAAACAATTCTTGAAATTGTACACAACTGAATGACGATTATGAGAGCATTTAGTATAAAAAAAGTGTTAAGAAACGCCTATATAAACTAAAAAATAGTATTTAAAATTCTTGTCCATTTTTGTCCGCAAATATGTCCTTTTTTTACATAATATAGTTTGTGTAGAAAATATTGTGTTTATTTTATATAACACACACTTCTTTAAATAATAAAGTAGATTAAAAAAGATATAAAATACACTAGCTTAATTAATTTTAAATTGTTTTTTCAGCAAAACATTAAAGATTTTTAAAAATATTACAATTTATTAAAATATGATGTACATTTAGTTTTGTATTCATCATTTTTGGTGCTACGACTTACACAATATTTTTATTTAAATATCAATACTCTGGTATCTATTTTATGTAAATTTTAATAAACAATAGAAAACTTTATCTCAGTTGGTTGGTCATCACCCTGTTTACTAAAAGCGGTAATAAAATATTGTATTGTAATGTATGATTCACATTTAGCTTTGTATTCATCATTTTTGGTGCTACGACTTACACAATATTTTTAATTAAATATCAATACTCTGGTATTTATTTTATGTAAATTTTAATAAACAATAGAAAACTTCATCTTAGTTGCTTGGACATCACCCCGTTTACTAAAAGCGATAATAAAATATTGTATTGTAATGTATGATTCACATTTAGTTTTGTATTTATCATTTTTGGTTGCTACGACTTACACAATATTTTTAATTAAATATCAATTCTCTGGTATCTATTTTATGTAAATTTTAATAAACAATAGAAAACTGCATCTTAGTTGCTTGGGCATCACCCTGTTTACCAAAAGAGGTAATAAAATATTGTAAAATGGTTGGTATTCTAATGTCTGAATAATTATATTTATTTATTAGGTTGCTTTTATTTTAGTTTTAAATATACTAGGGAACCTATTTTCCACTGGCGGCCATTTTTAAAAACGTAACATTTTACACATGAAAACAAGCTCTTAGTTGGGTACCAAACACTTGTTTACCTAATTTGAAAGAGTATTCAAGGAAGATCTAACGACCAAGTACGGGTATTTTTTTTCGTCCGTTTTATTCATAAATTGTTGGTTTTTATAATTCTAAAACACGGAATTTTGTACAATTCAATCGTTAATACAAAACAGCGCGATTCTTGCGACTGACGCACAAAATAAGAAATTTCAGTAGCGGAACCTAACTTCCAATAAATGTGATTTTTTCTTTAAACTTTTGTTTTTGTTGATTATTTGGTATTACCGAAAACACGAAAACCAACATTTTGTGCTTATGTCAAATTTCTCCTCCGCTCGTAACGGATCATACCGAATCGGGAAGTATATCCGTCTCTTTTGCTTATCTAGTAGGGGAAGCATATGTACGTACTACTTTGGAGCGGTTGAGCAGACGATGTTATTTGAATATTCACGCCCTTAGGTTCCAGCCTTCTCGCCAGAGGGCGGTGTCATTCATAATTTTCATTCATGATTACGCGTGCTCATCGGACTTAGCGCTTATAAAATAGCGCAAAAATATTTTGTAAGGTAAAATATTTTAAAATTGCGTTCAAAAAAAAACAAAAATATTTTAAATAAAGGTTAAAACTATTTACGTTCTAACTTTGCAGCTATTTTATTCATCGCTTCGTCTTTTGCTGCTAGATGAGGCCCATTAAATACGTTCCTATTACTAATAGTGTGTCTAATACGATTTTAAATATTCAAAATTTAGATACAGTTTACAGTAATTAAAATTCAGCTTCAAGAGAAAAATGTTCTGAAAGTTTTTAAGCTCCAAATTTAAAACACTTTTTTGATAAAGTAATTTAATTTAGTCTATATATTTGGCAATTTTTTACTTACCGGGCCAAGGCCGATTTTATTGAAATTTTGTATACTAGGCTTTTTTGGGGCGAAGTCAAATTTTGTCGGACAATTTTATTTTTTTGTTATAACGCCCCACTCGGACCTAACCTTGAAACTTGCACAAACTTTCCTAAAATTCTTCTTTTCTTAAAACTGATTATAGGCAAAAATGGAAGATTCTATGGAAATACACTTATTATTTTATAAGGTAAATTTAATTTCATTTCATTTAACAAATATTTTTAACAAAAAAAAAAAACACAACAAAATATTTTTTTTACTTTATAAATGTAAACAAAATTATCTAGATATTTTAGACAGTTTTATATTGGTACCGCCAGTGACACGCGAAACAATTGAATGGCCTAGTTTTTAAATTTAAGTTATTTTTATTTTTCGCGATTTAAATTTAAAAAATAAGCCATTCAATTGTTTCGCAGGTCCCTGGCGTACCAACATAAAACTGTCTATCCCTAGACAATTTTGTTGACATTTATAAAAGTAAAAATAATATTTTTGGAAAGTATTTGTTGTGCTTTTATTTTATTTAAAAATATTTGTTAAATGAAAGTGAAATTAAATTTATCTTACAAAATATTAAGTGTATTTCCATCAAATCTCCCATTTTGGCTGTAATCAGTTTTAAGCAGGAGCAATTTTAGAAAAGTTTGTGCAGTTTTGAGGTTCCGTCCAAGTGGGGGCGTTATAACTTAAAAACTAAAAAAGTATTCGACACTCTAACTTGACTTCAGATTCGTGATCAGCGCCCCAAAAACCCCAGTATACAAAATTTCAATACAATCAGCCGTGGCCCGGTAATTAAAAAATAACCATATATTTTCAACCGTAACCTATTATTTAACTCGTCACCGGTCGCCGTTTAGTTTATTTTATATATTATTTTTACGAAACAACATTTTAATAAGCGTAGCGGAAAATAGCGAAATTTTGTATGACAAAAAGCGGAATTTGTAAAGCAAGCCGCGGCAACACTGCTTACTTTCGGTTCTGTCCTAACCTAACCTTTAAAAAGTCAATAGTTTTGCCGAACTTTCGGATAAGGAAAAGTGCTTTTTTTGGCAATTTTTTGTAAAAAATAGTTTAAATGTGTCTCGTAGTGTGTACTACCTTAAATGGTGATGGGAAGTGCCGATACGACGAAAAACTAAAAATAATAGACTATGTTGATCCTTATTCCCTGTTAGTAGCCCTATAACTCTAAATATTAGTGATTTGCCCAATTTACTTAATTTGAAGTAATAGCTTTTACACTGGACAACAAATGAAAGCATACAAAAGCTTACAGGCTTATAAAAATTATGAATCTGGTGCCGCACTTTGCAATCTTTGTAAAGTAAATCAATGTGGAAGCTTTCCTGGTTCTTGGCAAGGTAAGTTATTTGATAATATTGGAAATATAACTCCTTAAAACTCTTGTGGTTAAACTTTCCTGAAATTTTACACATGTTTTACACAAACTTTATATATTTACTAGTTATTAATCCGAAATAGTGGAAACACCTAGAAAAACCCCGATTTTTTTAAATAAAACTTTCCTTATTCTTCATTTTTGAGGTGTAGAACAGGAGTTTTAAGTAATTTTTTAAGAATATTTAGTAGATTTTCAAAAAACCAATAGTTTTTCAATTCTTTCCTCATGACATAAGTACTGGAACACATTTAGGGCGAATTTACAAAAACCTAACTTCACTAATCTGTGTTGTGTATTTCCCCCTAAGATTTGTCTTTTAAATCATTCCGAATAATTATAAAATATTTGGGAAAAAATTATCATTTTATATTAGACCGCTGCCTTATGTTTATAAGTAATTATTGTATAATTTTTGAAACATTCATGTAATTTGCTTTTTTTTAAATATAGTAATATTAAAATTAGGTAATATTATGTCTTTGTTTCAGGCTGGGCACTCCGGAAAACTACGGAAAAGCCATTTAAAGTATGGATCAAAATTTTAAATGATGGAAGTGTATCAAGTGCACACTGCACTTATATAACTGATTTAGGGAGAAGAATAATTAATAATTATATTAGTTTATTTAGTTGTAGGTTGCTTTTATTATTTACTTGTTTTAAATATACTAGGGAACCTAATAAAAAAATTAAGAACATTCAGAATATTTATCTTAAAATTTATTAAATATTTTTTTGCAATTCTTGTATTTTTAATCTGTGCTTGATTTTTTTGTTCCTGATATCCTTTTTGTTTATTTTTTATCAATAAGTAAACAAGTTTTTTTACACTGCTAGCTATTTAACTAAGTCTAAATTTTTACCTTAAATGGAATATCCTCATATTCTAACAAAAACATATGGAGCTGCGATAAACATATTTTTAAATCGCCGTCAGTAAATTCGTAGGGAATATTAAAACCAAGTGGCCCAAACTTTCTTCTCTCCAGTAAAACCCCGTGAAACAGACAAAGAGAAAAAGTAAGTAGTTTAAAAACTCCTGCTTTTTTATGCTCCGACTGAATGAAATCAATTAAATCTGATACCTGGTTTACATATGCTCTTAATATATTGGCCTTGATACCTACAAATTTATTTGATATCTTAGAATGTACTAATTTAAAAGGTGGGTGAATATCTTAACAAATATCCTTATAAATTATTAAACCAAAAGTTGGTTAGTACAAAGATTGTCTACATAAAATTCCGACATTAATCAAGAGAAAGATCTATTTTTTAATTTAACAAGAGCAAACTCTTTATATGACTAATTGTGTATCTGGTTGTCTTTTACATACCCGATGGTGGCTCTACTGTCATTTTGCTACCGTTTTGTAAAATCGATACTGGAAAATAGGGAGAAGGAGTGGAAGTAAGCCAAATTCTAAAATCTCTATGGACTACATCGGGAGGAATGGTTTCTATAATGCGTTCCAGCGATGGCATCCAGCTGGGAGCCAAATGACAATTCTAAAAATTGGTATCTTTTATTACTAAATTTCAACAAAACTGGGTTGGCCCAAACTGACCTTTTTTACCCGAATAAGTGTTAGGCCTAAATTACGAGCACCTTGCATGTCGCTTAAACTAGATAGTTAAAAAACAAAAGCCTAACACTTATTTTATATCCTTGGATAATTGGCTCAATGCACTATTAAATTACACCACCAAAAGAAGAATAACCTTACCTGGAAAAATACCCATGAACCAACTTCAATAGCCTCTTTAATCATTTTTTCCGCCCTGGGACCCTGTCCTTGGCCCAATGAAATTGAGAACAGTCTCTTACCAAACTTCATTCTATCTGCAAACTTATATAGCTCTGCCGCAGGATCGGTACCCGCCGACAGCACAAAAATGAGTGGTATGGACGGACCGGATTCTTTAAACATTGCCATTAAATCGGATGATTGTGGTTCTATAAACTGTTGCCCAAGTTCCTTAGATAGGAAATCTTGCATAGCATTTGTAACCTTGTCTGGTCTTAGACTTTTTAGAATTATCATTTTTTGAAATTCGTCTAAGGATTTATCAAATGGAGGAGGTAATTGTTCCCTAAAATAATAAAAAAATAGATTGCTAAAATTGGCCGAAGCCTAAATTTTATTACGAATATATCCAAAATATTTTGTATTTTAACAAGTTAACTTTGGATAATAAAGAGTACCATTTTAAAATGCAAATAAATACTATACGATATTTATATAGCATAATACATCACTTTTAGTTTAGAAAATGTTAATTAGGTGCATAGACAAATTATAAAATGCGATTGCTTAATTTTAAAACAAGTAGGAAAAAAAACTAGCCGCAGACTAATAACAGAAAGAGGTTATGTAAGTGCGTATGACAAGTTGTTAATGAAAGTGTGCAAACCCGTAAGGCTTTTAAAAGTTACGGTTTTTATTAACTAGCTTTAGATGAACACGTGTCATGTGCACTTTGCATCAAGTCGTTGTTTTACCGCTTGTAGTTTATGTAAAATTTACACATTTTTTATGTAGCACGTTAGGTTTAGAGTAGCGCTTAAATCAAATTAAGGGTGCTTTAATAGTTGTTTATATAGTAAGTGCGGTATAAACTTCATTACAATAACGAGTGTTAAATATTGCCTCGACGAGGTCGTAGACTGGGTCGGAGTAGGCACACGAGTAGGTACTGTAATGAACTGATACCGCACGAGTAAAATACAAAATTTTATCTACGACCGCAGATTTTAGTAAAAACATGATTTTTTTTAATTTTAAATTTGTTCACGTCCTGCAGTGACACAAGGTATACCTCTACCTGTTTTGGGGTCAAAAAAATCAAACTTGTTTATCATTTAATTGCTATGTCGATCAGTGTTGCCGTTTGTAGCGGAATTCCGCTATTTGTAGCGGATTTTTTTGATGGTAGCGGCGTAGCTGCGGTAGTCCGAAATAGCCTGATTTGTAGCGGAATTTGCTAACTTCACAAGTTAATCTCAGACATATTGATTTTTATTTTTCTACTATTCCTTCTAATTTAAAATAAAATCGTAAAATATATCCAGAGTCTTAGTTTATTTAGAACTCTGAATTGGTCTATTCAGAGCCTTAGTAAAATATACCAGCATTCGACATCTCCAAATTTATTGTCGTACTACAAATCACACGCTTCTTAAAGTATGAATATTTTTCTATTTGTCCCTAGATGGCGCTTTATGTCCGATGGATGTCTGATTACTCCCTCCCCTCTGACATAGAAGAGACGGCGCAAATATCAGTCTCTTTGCTGTTGCCGTCAAAATCAAAAGAAAAATACGAAGGAGTGTAACAAAAATTTGTCGATTAGTGTTCTGTAAAAAATATGTTTCAAGAAAAAGTTTTTCTGGCTTATTTCGAGACGATGTCGACGAAATACAGTTGCTCGAGCCTATGGGCTCTTTACTCAATGCTCAGAGCAGTCATCGCTATAAAGAACAATTTGGATATAAACAAGTTTGCGCAGTTACAAGCTTTCCTAAAACAAAAAAGCGAAGGATATAAGCCGAAGAAAAGCAAGACATTGTCAAAAGGAGAAATTGCCCAGTTTTTTGCCACAGCCAATGATAGGAAATTTTCGTTTATTAAGGTAAGAATTTATACTTTTTATATTTTCAGAAAATATCTGCAAAAAAAGACGAGTTTAAAGTTGTAGTGACTTTTAGCGTAGTATACTTAAGTTTATTTTCCTTTGTTACAGGTTGGGCTAATTATTGGCATTGCTGGGGCTTGCAGAAAACAAGAAATGGTCCAATTATTATGCGAAAACGTCAAAGATGAAGGAAAGGTTTGCTATATTGAAATTCCAAACACAAAAACAAAAATTTCCAGAGAACTTTTTGTGACATCTGGAGGATTTCAAGGAGTCGACATGGTTCAGATTATCCGGAAATACAAATCGCTGTGTCCAACACTCACGGATCACACGAGATTTTTTGTAGGTTACAGAAAAGGCATTTGCATACGACAGCCCGTTGGTATCAATACGTTTGGCAGCATGCCGAAAGTTATAGCTTCCTTTTTAAATTTGCCACACCCCGAATTATATACCGGACACTGTTTCGGTCGTTCATCCACATCCCTGTTGGCGGATTCCGGAGCAGGCCTATTGACTGTCAAACGCCATGGTGGATGTAAAAGCAACAGCGTGGCTGAAGGTTATATTGATACCTCTAAAGAGAACAAAAAAAAAATGTTGCGAAAAAAATTCTGGGTGCAAAACCTTCAATCTGCTACAGTTCCTGTACCTCGCCCTCGGGTGCAGCACCTAATGCCAATTCTCCAGGCATCAACCCAACAAGTTTTACGATTCAAAATCTGCCTAAGGTTGCCTCTGGTGTAAATTTTACTTTCAATATTTATAATAATAATTAATTTTAAAATATAAATTGTATTGTATACTAATAATAATATAAAAAATAAGATGCGTTATGTAATAAGCATTTACCGCACTAGCGCGGTAATAAAACTCATTATGCAACGCAAATATGCTAAAATGAGTTACATAATAATCACTCATCTTGCAGGTCGTAGATAAAACTATTTACCTGTGCGGTTCTGAACTGTCAAATATATGTTTATAGTATCTTATATTTTTATCAAACGTTTCTAGGAAAGGTTGAAATGCTGGTAGAATTTCTAGAGCCAATATTTCTTGCCAGGATTTATTAGACAGCCAGGAGGGTGCTGGGTTAGGAATATCCTAAAACATAATAAAATTAAACAAACATATCTTAAGAATACAGCTTTAAAATAAAACGTTCATTTGTTTAGTTGGTTAAGTACCCTTTTTATTTTTAATAAAACTGAAAGCGCCATGAGACAAGAAATAAAATTAATGACTTCAACGACATAAGTATGGGAGGGCCAATTACTTCATCTCTTATGCAAATTAAACACTTTCTCGTAAATACAGTATTCTAAAAACAAAATTGGATAATAAATACTTACTTGCATAATAAAACTGCCTAATTTTGCTTAATGTTAGATTATAATTCAAAATATTTTTAACATTACCTTTAGTGGTGATCCTCCAGCAAGGAAGTGTTGCCATTCTTGAGGATTTATTTTACCATCGTCCATTAAAATTCTAATAAGCATTAAAAATGCAAAATGAAGTTTGTGTTTTTCGAAAAGACTTCGGCATATATTACTGAACAAATTGAAAGTGAAATAGTCGTTGATAGTTGATACCCTTATATTTATATCCTCTGAAATAAAGTATAGTCAATTCAAACAAATATTGTGTAATTAAAGGGATGTGCGTACATTTTATTACATTTTATTTTGGTAAAAATGGTATCTTAGAAGGGCATTGACGCATATTTTTTGTAAATCATCTAGATTATATTGAAGTACTTGTCACAATTATAACAAATATAGAAATGTGTTATTGGACACAAATACAGATTTTTGTATATTGGATAATCAAAGTATTTTGATTTTTAGTTATATGACTTTAATTAGTCTGATTACAAGGCTTTTCAAGAAGGTTATTTGCACAAAAGTTTTTGACAAAACGTGTTGCATTTAAGTACTAACATAATATTTTTTTTGAAAATTCCTACAGCAATAAGAGAGCATATATATATATATATATATATATATATATATATATATATATATATATATATATATATATATATATAATATATATATATATATATATATATATATATATATATATATATATATATATATATATATATATATATATATATATATATATATATATATATATATATATATATATATATATATATATATATATATATATATATATATATATATATATATATATATATATATATATATATATATATATATATATATATACAGGGTGCCACAGATTCGAGTGCATGCATGGGGATCTCGGAAACCGTAAGAGATACGAAGTCGGTTAAATTATGGCAAAGTTGCGCATTTAGGTGCCTAACAACAAGCCGATTGGAAAGTTGTAAAATTCCGAGTACTTCCGGAGATATCCGGAAAAAACCGAAATTTGCTGATTTCGTTTTTATTTTTTTATGGCGTTATTTAAAGCGATATGAAAAAACAAAAGACACTTTCTCATGGCCACTTCTTAAGCTCTACAAAACAGCGTTGAGAGATTTTCCGTACGACGTTTCGTTTTCGTTAGACCATCATCAACTTTATTTTTTTAGATACGGACCTGGGTTTTTTATTTAATTTTTTGAACCTCTTATTATCCCAATTTATACCTGACCCCTGTATATATACAGGGTGCCACAGATTCGAGTGCATGCATGGGGATCTCGAAAACCGTAAGAGATACGAAGTCGGTTAAATTATGGCAAAGTTGCGCATTTAGGTGCCTTACAACATGCCGATTAGAAAGTTGTAAAATTCCGAGTACTTCCGGAGATATCCGGAAAAAACCGAAATTTGCTGATTTCGTTTTTATTTTTTTATGGCGTTATTTAAAGAGATATGAAAAAACAAAAGACACTTTCTCATGGCCACTTCTTAAGCTCTACAAAACAGCGTTGAGAGATTTTCCGTACGACGTTTCGTTTTCCTTAAACCATCATCAACTTTATTTTTTTAAATGCGGCACTCAATTGTTTATTGCATTTGTAGGATAATAAGAGGTTCAAAAAAATAAAATAAAAAACCTAGGTCCGTATTTAAAAAAATAAAGTTGATGATGGTCTAACGAAAACGAAACGTCGTACGGAAAATCTCTCAACGCTGTTTTGTAGAGCTTTAAAGTAGCCATGAGAAGTGTCTTTTGTTTTTTCCCTCTTTAAATAACGTCGAAAAAAATAAAAACGAAATCAGCAAATTTCGGTTTTTTCCGGATATCTCCGGAAGTACTCGGAATTTTACAACTTTCTAATCGGCATGTTGTTAGGCACCTTAAATGCGCAACTTTGCCATAATTTAACCGACTTCGTACTTTTACGGTTTCTTGCACTCGAATCGTGGCATATATTATATATATATATATAAATATATAATATATATATATATATAATATATATATATATATATATATATATATATATATATATATATATATATATAGGATATATATATATATATATATATATATATATATATATATATATATATATATATATATATATATATATATATATATATATATATATATATATATATATATATATATATATATATATATATATATATATATATATATATATATGAAATATATATATAAAAACATATAGCTTTCAAATGTTAGGATGCTATAATATATCATAAGATGCTGATTTTGGATATTAAAACATTTAAATCACTTTTTTAACCGTCAACTTTGATTTTTCAATGGAATACCCTGTATATTTTTAAAATTTGGATTCTACGAATCATTTCTGATATAAAACGTATATTATGTCCTATACCTATCTGTGCTAGTTTTTGAGAAAATGGCGATTAAAGATGTCCAAACTACCGCATATTATGCAGTTTTGTGTTTTAAATAAATGATATAAAAAATTATTATGTTTAATTTATTTTTTTCTCAAAACTCTATCTTCGGAGGTCATAATAAAACTACTTCCGGCTTTACCGGAAGTGCTGCGAAAATTGACTTTTCCAATAATGTTACTTCAAAAATTTTATATGCAATACCCTGTATATTTTTTTTAAATTTGGATTCTACGGGTCAGTCCTGATATAAAATCTGTATAATATCCTATACCTATCTCTGTTAGTTTTTGAGAAAATGGCGATTGAAGATGTCCAAACGACGCAGTTATAGGGGAAACAAATAAACGTTAGAAACATTTAATATTTTTTAATTTAATTCTAAATTATTTTTTAAATAACTACTTAAATGAAAAACTAATATTAAAATAACAAAATTGCTCCAAAGAGACGGCCTGAATTATTTTAGGCTTATTAATTTTCTAACATTTATTTGTTTTCCCCTATAACTGCATAATGTGCGGTCGTTTGGACATCTTCAATCGCCATTTTCTCAAAACTAGGATAGGTATAGGATATTATACAGATTTTATATCAGAATGACCCGTAAGATCAAATTTAAAAACAGGGTGTTACATTTAAATTTTTGAAGTAACATTAGAAAAATCAATTTTCACAGCACTTCCGGTAAAGCCGGTATGTAGTTTTATTATGACCTCCATATAGAGTCTTCCAAAAAAAAATTAAATTAAATATAATAATTTTTTATATCATTTATTTGTTTTTCCATAAAACTGCATAATGTGCGGAAGTTTGGACACATTTTATCGCCATTTTCTTAAAAACTAGCAGAGATAGGTATAGGATATAATTTAGATTTTATGTCAGAAATGAACCTTAGAAACCAATTTTGAAAAATATACAGGGTTATTCCAAAAAAAATATTAAAGTTGATGTCGTTTCCGGTTAAACCGGAAGTGATAGGCACATCTTATAATATCCAAAATCGGCATCTTATAATATAATATGTCATTCTAAAATTTAAAAGCCTTATGTTTTTATTCAAGAAAATGAAGGGCTGGGTAGTGATTTCGTTGTCACCCGGTATATATAACTTGGAACTTCATAACATCAGCTTAAATAATACGTAAACCTACCATTTTTTTCAGTATCCGCCATACTACATATAAATATATTGATAAACCACTCCAAAGAGTACTGATACATTGGATCGACGTTTGATAAATCAGCAGTGCAAAAGAATAAAATCTGAGCCCTATTAGCTACGGGAATATATAGAGCTCGTGTGTTATCAATATCTATTTGGGTTATTTCAGCTGCTTCGACTTTATTCTAAAAAATGAATGTTTTTGTAAAAGCATCTTTATATCAAATTCTTTACCATAATTAATATTTATGGAAACCTGCTCTGATTACAAAAAAAAAAACAACATTGGAAACATTGATTTAAGCTTAACATATTTATACCTTTTATAATTATTTTATCTACATATTATTTTTGTTATTTAAAAAAAAATGTAAGATATTATTAATGCATGTTATAGAGGTTTTACAATAATTGGTTTACAACCTAATGAAATAAATTATATTTTTTCTTTTAAAGATAATAATAAAATATATCTTAAACTGCAAGTACAACCATAAGCCATTCTTGTACTTGCTAATTTAAGCTCATGAGAGACGTTTTAAATTAAAACCTTTTTGTGATTACCGCTTTGGAAATGTTTTGTTTATTTATACTTTTACTAACCTTAATATCTTCACTTTTAACTTTGGATGCTTCCAAAGTAATAATAAAGTCAAGATCGTCCAAAGGTGATCCTTCAGAAGCGCTGAGTTTCATCAAAATACGATCCTGTATGTCTTTAAGCTCATGTTTCATTTGAGCAACGCTTACCACTATCTGACTTCTTTGTTCTTCTAAATCTGGGCGTTCTTGCATAACTACTAGTGCTAGTAGTTGATCTTGTAACCCACTAAAAGATATTTAATAACGTGTTGGTAGTATACTGATTGGGCTTAATATGTAAAACAAAAACTCTTGATGGATAAAATATTTTATAAGTGCCTCACTTAAATGTTACCTACGTTGAAACGACAGTAAAGTTAACAACTAGAACTTTAATAGATACTTCTGGTGTATAATGCGGGTTGGGCAATTTCGTAGTAATATAAAGTTTAAAATTATAATCATACGGTACGACTACATCACCAAGCTTTACTACCATAGTACCTAAAATAAAGAATGAAGCCTAGAAAAATATATACACAATTATATTTATTGTAATTTGCAGAGATTTTAGTATCCTAAATATTATTATTATTGCTTATAATTTATATAGTTTTCCTGTCATCGGCTAGCTCACATAATTTATTGTTCAATTCGTCACGTTAGAGTACAAGACTTCCGGAAAATAAAAAATCTCTGATATCATAAAATATGGTTGTTTTAAAGCACTTGCCTATCACTTTTAAAATCTGATACATTACTTTTAAGTGTTCTTTTTGCACAATACACTGCGGTTATGAATATTGAACTAATTTTACGCTTAGAAGTAATTTTGAGATCTATGTATTTCTGTTTATAAAAAAATTACGTTTTTTTATGGCATTTGGCTAAGATAAGTCTGCTTTTTTCAATATTTTTTAAGGACAGCCTAAAACAACTTGTATGAATACCTTAAATGATTGATTGTTTTGGTAAAATTTTTTGTCTTCTAAAAGTTCACTAAAGCTTTATGCCCAAATACGAACGAATTATTAATATCTAGTCAGTTTATAATTATGAAACCTTAATATTTAAAGGTTTAAATAAAAGAAAAGGCTTTGTAAAGTCTGCATAGCAGGTTGCATAGTTTGAGCATTATAGAAATAAAGAAAAAGACGAAGTCTTATTCTATTGGGTGCTGCTAGGAAAGGAAATAATTTATATTGGCTAATTCTTTAAAGAAGCCGTAAAACTAAATATTAAAAAAACATGAATTTATAACGGTTTATTTTTTTTACTTATTTAATTCTATGAAAAATTATGGTTATTTATTTTGATACGTTTTTATATTTAAAAGTGTGTATAAATATCTACTTTAAAAACTATCAACATTAGTTTTAAAATAATATATATTTACCACTTTGGTTGTAAATTTGTCTCATAAGGATAGGGTCTAGGGCAGGGTCCAATTCAGTACCAACATTTTCTATAAGTACCGGTTTGCCAAAGCGTACAGCTGATTCCATGGTACGCATAAGATCTTTATCGGAAAGCTTACAAATTGATAGACCTTGGGTTTTACCCTACCAAAATAAAAATAGGTTATCAAAGCACGTACCCATTAGCAGGGAGTAAAGTGTTTGGTGGGGACAGCTGAATCGAT
>JAHBCN010006042.1:0-51500 GCA_019359885.1 Listronotus oregonensis | reverse complement strand
CTACGGGATCCTTCCAGGTGGGACCCTTACTACTATTATTCTACAAGAAATAACACCGAATAAAAATATTAAAATAAAAACCGTAAATACCAAAGGAAGTTGAATTATTTATTGCATTTTTATTTGGTATATTCTATATCATTTTAAGCTCGAAATTGTAATGGTTTTTTATCGATGTCCGGTCCCTATTAATGATGTTTGTTGGCTATTGGCCTTTAAAAACACGCTTTAAAACTAGTTTTAAATCAGTAATAAGCTTGGATAAAGTGTGAAGCAAGGTTCGTAATGTTAAGAATATTGTAGGAAGAAAGTAGAATCGTAAATTAAATTACATCGATTATCATGGCTAAATGATTTGTTTTTCTTGCAAAGGTAACTTGATCTTATTAAGGTTCTCGAATTTTTACATTTTCTCTTATAAATCAACAACGGATAGAGATGCGGTCTTAACTAAAATTTATCTAATTTTATAGTGCCCAAGATCAGTCAAGAAAAAATATTTCCATTCCGTTTTACTTTTTTTTCAAAAATGACAACATATTTTTGTCATTGCAAATAGCGTTTCTTAGTTCATTTGTTTTAAACCAAACGGTTTAATAAAAATTTTCTTTTAAAATAGTTCACGAGATATTAAAATGTAAATATTAAATAATGCATTGGCCTCCCCCTCCCTTATTATGACAGATACGAAAAAATGTCACAATGCAAAATAATGCGGTATTACCCAGGCTATCCAATGGTGTTTTTAAAGTAATAACTTATTGTCTAACTTTCCGACCCAGAGTATATTTTTTGTTTCTTCATAGCAGTTAGCGGTCGAATTACGAACCTTGAAATAATTATCAGACATTTTTCTTGCCCATTTTAATTGAAGGTGGAAATACCAAAAAGGGTAAGTGCCGAATTCTCCAAAATTAAGTTATAGCTTTAAAAATGTGTTAAGTATCATGCTGAATGTCCTGACAAAGGTTACAAATGCCAAGCGAAAGCGCCTATTTTATATGTATTTTTGCAGGTGGCTGAACAGAAACAATTTTACAAGAAGCTACTCAACGTAGAAACTCCTGGAAGTGAAACGAACACAGCTGCACCTCTTTCCAGGCAGGAATAATAAAAATACATCCCATACGTCCCATGTCTTAAGAAATTAGTGTGCCACTTTCCCCTTTCTTAAATGTCGATTTTGTTGTTTTTTTTGTATTTTGATTTTTTAGGGACGTATTTAGGCGGTGGCGAAATGGGCGCCCACCAAGGGCGCATCTACCAGGAGGACGCAAAATCGGCCATTAAAAATATTTTTTTAATCAGTTGTCAGTACCGTAGTCATATAACTATTACTTTTTATTGACAAAATTAATCAAATAAATTACTACAGAATAATTTTATAAGAAATATTTAACCTAGATACTTAATTTCATTATTTTGAATATATTAAGACTAAAACAATGTATGGGTTATTAATCAAATATCAATTTATCCTAATACCTACAGTGTTGCAACTCTCTGATTTTTTTTTAATCTTTAAGCTGCGGATAAATTGATATCTTATGAATTGGGGGCAGTACTAGTTTTTCTTTGTTGCATATTATTTAATTTATTAAAGTATTATTGTTACGTTTTAGTAGGCCTGCTATGCATAGTATTTTTGGGACTACGATTATATTATTTAGAAAAATACTAAGTTTAACCATCCACAAATAAGAATGTATAGTTAATTTACATTCCACTTCTGTTAGTCAGATAAACAGTTGTTTTATGTAAAATTTTTCCATTTTCGTTGAAGGGTATTCCATACTTCCCAAATCCCCCGGTATGTGGGGGAGGGAGCGCAAATGATAAGCCCCGCCAAGGGCGCGGCCATACCTAGATACGGTCTTGGTACCAAGTTTTTCTCATTTATCTCAAAAGAATGATTTTGGCACTTACCCTCTTTCGTACTTCCACTCTTCAATTGTAAGGATTTTTTGCCCAAACCTCCAGACCTTACCATTGTCTAGATCGGAGCTCGGTAGGAATCGAATCCAAGAATTGATTCTTTTTAAGGATTCGAAGGCTGGAATCGATTACTTTTAAAGAATAGGGTCCGTGATTTGGATTCGTTATATAATTTTAAAATAATCCGGATTTAATTCCTTTTTGAAAGGATTCGATTCTAAAATAAATCGATTTCCTTTATTTTTAATCCCAATCTGTTTTTAAATGCCAAAATCCGCAATTTTGAATATGCAATTTCAAATTTCCAAATTTTAACCTAAGATTATTAATTTCCAAATTTTGACCCAGCACCCTTAAAAATCCTTATATCCTGAATCTGATTTATAATATATAATAAGGAAACACACCTAATATGTGATTTTTAACCAAAATGAGTTGTTTTTCAGGTCCAGAGAAACAATATTTAAATGAAACATTTGGTATCCAAAAACGGGCATAAATTTTACTTGCATATATCTTAAAAGTTTTATGTTTTACCTATCTATTATTGATCTGTAATACCTTAGAAACGGAATATGTTATGATAGCAATAATACCTTCTATCACACCTAGGGCATTATAAGCGGGCATTATGATAATGCCCGCTTATAATGCCTAATGCGCTAATATGGAAATTTTATTGCTTATCAATTTTATTTCTCTCACAATAAAGATCAAGTTTATACAAAAAATATTTTTTCTTTAAACAATACTAAAAATTAAACTTTATTTCCAAAATAAAAATTACAATTTTGAAATGTCCCGGAAAATGTAGCTGATCCCACTATAGAATGGTCGGTGTTTTTTGTGATGGTAGCAGCGGTGGTAGCACTAACGCTATTTTGTATAGAAGAACAGTCCATTAAGGAATTTTCAATAGTCGATACGGAATTAACCTCGGAATTAACTGAATTGGCAATCATTTTGGCTACTTTGTTTTTGGATGAAATACTTTCTTCTATATATCCTTCAGCTACTGAAGAGCTTTTCCATTTCCCATGTTGTTTTAGCGTTTCAAACGAAGCACCTGCCTCAACAAGTAAAGTTGACGATGTGCGACGCAAACAGTGGCCGGTGTAAGCTTCTGCATTATCCAGTTTTTAAAATTTTGCGATCAATGTTGGGACGCTTCCTATGGTATTTTTTCCAATGGGTTGTACTGTACATCGACCCTTTCTATAGGTAAGAAAGAATCTTCGCTCCTTTATTCCAGCTGGTCTTAATGTTGTGTACTTTTTTATTAAACTTAAAGCGCCTAAATCTTCTTCAATGATGGTAAAACTTTTTGAAGTTGAAGTTTTAGTTTCTGGTACCTTTATAACCAAGACTGTTCCTCTATCTTCAATGTCATCAATGGTCATTTTGACCAACTCATCTCGTCTTAAACCTCCAAAAACACCCATTACCAATATGACTTTGTGTACCAAGTAGATATCATCAGGAGCCTTCTTAATAAATTTTAATATTTGTTCTCCTTCCAAAACTTTAGACTTCTTCGGGACGTATCCTTTCGACTTAACTTTTAAAAAAGATATAAGACGATGGTATTGCGAAATGTCTATATTTTCATAGACCATCAACGTAGACCTTAGGGTGGAATACTTGGTCCAGAGAGTTCGGACTGTATTTTTCCGACTAAAAATAATAAAGTTTGTTAAACATATGTATTAAAATAAAATCAATAACTTACCAGTTCCTGGAAATATGCCATTAAAACGTTTTCGGTTATTTGAAGAATTGCGTTCGCATCTTTCCAAATACCAAATATGCCATACTCCCGATCATACTGTTGCCTTGATTTAACTGGCAAAAAATTTTCGGTCGCTTTTATGGCCTTTTCTCTTATATTTTGTGGAATTTCTTCCATTTTGAGCAAATCGTTAAATAAAAAATGCCAACTGACTAAGTGACAGAAACATCAAAGTCAAACTTAACACCAGTCATTATCTACTTACGTATACAGGTGCAACTTATTTTTTATATTGCGAATAAATAATGTAATTAGTCATTGAAAAACTCTTTTTTGGGTAAAACATAAAGCATTGTATGCACCACGGGCTTTACTGGACTATAATGCCCATCAGGTCGAAATCTAGCCCTCGGGCCAGAGGCCCTCGGCTATTTCGACCTTCAGGGCATTATAGTCCCAGTAACGCCCTTGATACATAAATAGCTATTAATTGCTCGATCTTCATAATTTTTTTAATATGTTATCCTTGAGATAACCCTGAGGGACTTTTAAATGGGACATTTTATTATTTCTATTCAGGGTGCCTTACAAAAATTAATTTAAAATTTTAATACATTTCGAATCGATTTACGGGTCCGGATAATGGTCCAGATCAAGGCTGCTCAACCTTTTTAACATTCGGGCCAAACAGCGGATTCAGGCATTTAGGGCGGGTCACTGACAATTCCTCTTTTAGTTAGGTACTGTCAGGACATGCCCAATAAAACACCGATATTAAAAAATGAAATTAATAATTATTGTTTATTTTTGTAAGGTAATATTTACTATAAAAAAACAAAAACATCTTATTCTTAATAAAGAAGAAAAAAAGAACTTAAGTACTATGTATCTCAGTATCTCCTCAATGTAAGGTAAGTTGTCATTAAAATTAATGTGATTTCGGCCATTGCTTCTCTTTTAATAATTTTCCTATGTTTAGCGACAAATCCGAAGTTGACAGTAACAACAAATTACAAATATGTTGCTCAGTTAATAATATGCGATATTTCTTTTTTACATAATTAAGGTCTGAAAAAACCTTTTCACAAACATAGGTTAAACCAAAACTACTTGAAAACTGTAACGCCTGGTCAGTTATTGTTGAAAAGACTTTTTTGGTAACAATTTCCAAAAATCTGCAAAATCTCCTGAGGAATTTTGTGGTTTCCAAGACACTTTGTCGGCAAAGAGGTTTTTTAACGAAACATGATTTTGCAGTTCAACAAGTTGCAACTAAATATTGGCAGGATAACTAACTATTTCAGTCAAACTGATTATGAAAGAATTTATTTAAAATTGTATATTTTGTTTTTTGTTGTCAAAGTCGTATTCAGAACAATTGACAGTAGCAATATTGACCTCCTCTTTAATTTTTTTAGTGTGAGAAAATAATCAATATTTTCTATGGCCATGAAATCCGCTTATCAAATTAGACATAGTCGAAAGTAAACACTTTTTGCCTTGTTATTTGAGATTTAAAATATTGAGAAATTCATAACATTAACAAGAAATGCAAGATCACTTAACCAGGATGTATTCTTCAGTAAATTAGTTTCCAATGGTAAAGCCTGTTTTTCCTCTAAAAATTGCAAGACCTGTTCTCTTAAGTTGAAGAAATGTTTTAACATATTGCCCCTTGAAATACATCGCACAGCACAGTACATTAGTAACTCTCCATATTTACTGATTCCTTCTTTAAATAAGAGTCTGAATTCACGTCTATTAAGAGCTTTTGAACGTATATAATATCACCCAACTCTATGTCCTTTGCACAGAAGGCTTCCTGGTTGATAATGTAATGATACGAAAATAATGTTCGACCTAAGACATTCTGTAACAAAGCTATGCAACCATTTCTTTTTCCAATCATTGCAGGTTCACCATCAGTGCAAACAGATATCAATTTGTTCCATGATAAACTCTTTTTTTCAACAGATTCCTTAATTTTCAAAAATTTGTCTTTTCCTTGGTTTCCAGCTGAGATCTACTCGTTAAATCGCAAGTTACATCTAACGCCAATGAAAAGTATTTGGATTTAGTTACGATTTCTTAAATCTGCCCTCTGATATCAATTTCCATCTCCTCAACCCGTCTCGTGACAGTGGGCCGTGAGAGTGAAATACTGTCATCTTTAGCTTTGACGTTTTTATCATCAAAATTTTGTGGAAGATGCGACGCTCTAGCTAAACCTACACTACCTATGTGCACTCACACAAATGCAAAGCTCAGCTTAGGCCTCGCGGACACTTCGTTTCTACCGCGGCTGCAAAATTGGCGGAATTTATCAATTTGGTGAATATTTCAGGACTTGCTTGCGCGGGCCATTTAAGAATCGTTGGAGGGCCATAATGTGGCCCGCGGGCCTAAGGTTGAGCAGCCTTGGTTTAGATACCATACTCTTATGCGGACACCCTGTATATAAATTGTTTTTACTTTTCTTTGTCACTCATTATATTTTTATGCTTAAAGTACATAATTTATTTAACAGAAAGATCCTCTACAGTTTCAATAATGCATAATCCACTCAGGAGATCGCCATGCACCACGGGGAACAGATGTCTATATTCCAAACAAATATATTCTAAAAGCTCGTGTACACTGATAGGTACACTTTTTACCGGTAAGTGCTAAAAAAATAAATCGGCACACGAACGCTTTATTTTGATAGATTTATTGGTTGTAGAGAAATTTTAATTTATAATGCATTATTTTAATTGAAGTAATTTATTGCTCCGGTGCATGCTATCTGGCTTTGTAATAAGCAATCAAAGTGTTAATAATGTGAAAATATAGAGCTACTTATTGGCTTGGTAACGCGATTCCATTTATTAAGTTATACATACAGTTTTATGGTATACTTAGACGGAAATCCTTATTGTTGGCAATAATGTTGTCAAGCTTCTTTAATAATTTCACATTTTTCACAGTAAATAAAGTCCGAAGAAACCTCAAACCTGGGCCGTCAAATTTTTTTATTAATTTGCAGGTATTAATGTATACAATATCCTCTGAAAATATCATATACAAAAAAATGTCCGCAAGGGCCTGAAAATGGCCCTCGAGAGCCCGGAAATCCGTTTTTTCAACTAATTTGGTCGATATCTCCGGAAATATGGCACTTACGCAATTCGTGTTTAGACGAAAATAAAGAGTAGTTTATTAACTGCAAAAATGATATCCATCACTTTTGTCAAAAATTTGATAGTTTTTGCAATAATCGGCTATAAATGCGGCGAGTATTTTTTGCACCTGCCCGTATCTCGAAAGGTGATTTTAGCTACTTACACTTCCAAACGGACGGACTAATTTTTTAATTACTCACGTAAAAATACATATTTTTGCATGATTCGAAGTTTAAATGAAAAAAGGAACTTGTAGGAATAATATCTTGTTACTGTTTCCTTTTTTTTGTTTCTTTAAAATATTAAAAACTTAAGACAAAGTTAGTTTTTGCTCGATATTTTGACCCTCCTATCAATCTGTTCATATTTTTTTTAATAAAAAGTAATTTTACGGAATCCTTTTGGATAATGAGGCTTTGGAAGGTGTTGAATACATTCCAAATGACTAACTAAATATTTTTTGTGTATTTTTATAAACAACTTGTTTTTCTTAGGGCTGTTCTTTTAGATTTCCGGAGTTTTTAAAAATACTCGGGTTTATCGCTAATTAATATATATTCAAGGACCATATCGGCTAACAATGCACATGATGCAAAAGCTTAGATTGTCCCCTTATCGATAGCACTCTTCTTTTTTTTCCAAATTTTTTAGTTTTCCGGAAAATCGAGGAAATTCTTGTCCCAATATAAACTTGATATTTTTTTTGATGATTATTTTCTCTTCGTGCTCAAATTTTTCGAGCTTTACAATTGTATTAAAGATCACATTCTGACCTTTTTATCAATATATATTTACATAAAGTACTTTAATAAGTGCACGACAAAAAAATTCTGCCTTTAAATTTTCTCTAAATAATTGAGTTATTTATTACTATTCCGTGCGCCTACCATTCATGTATAGTATCGAACATTGGCTCCCTTCCAATACTTTCTGCTCTTTTATCTACAAACAATCTGTGTAAATAGGAGTTGGTAAATTTTAAATGCATACTTTTTTATTAACCCAAAGAAAAAAGTGTAAAAAGTGAAAAAAAATTGCCTTACTTTTTATTTTTGTTTTCAGAGAAAACGTATTTAGAGAAAAACGTGGCAATATTTAAATTTTTCCATTTTTTTTTGGAGCACAAGGTTAGGATAAGATTGTTCATGGTCTTTGAATATTTATTAATTCCCGATAGACCCGAGCATAATCGAAAACTCCGGAAATTTAAAAAAACCGCCCTAAGAAAAACACGTTGTTTATAAAAATACACAAATATATTTATTGAATTTTGCGAAATGTATTCAACACCTTCCAAAGCTCCATAATCCAAAAGAATTTGGTAAAATTACTTTTTATTAAAAAAAAATATGAACCGATTGACAGGAGGGTCAAAATATCAAGCAAAAACTAACTTTGACTCGAGTTTTTAATATTCTAAAGAAACCAAAAAACAGTAACAAGATATTATTGCTACACGTTCCTTCTTTCATGTAAACTTCGAATCATGCAAAAATATCAATTTTTATGAGTTATTTAAAAATTAGTCCGTCCGTTTGGAAGTGTAAGTAGCTTAAAGCACCTTTCGAGATACGGGGCAGGTGCAAAAAATACTTGGCGCTTTTATGGCCGATTATTGCAAAAACTATCAAATTTTTGACAAAAGTGATAGGAATCATTTTTACAGCTAATAAACTGCTCTTCATTTTTGTCCAAACACGAATTGCGTAAGTGTCATATTTCCGGAGATATCGACCAAATTAGTTGAAAAAACGGATTTCCGGGCTCTTGAGGGCCATTATCAGGCCCTTGTGGACTTTTTTTTATACATGATATTTTCGGGGGTTATTGTGTTCATTAATACCTGCAAATAAAAAAAAATGTTGACGGCCCAACCCGATCTTCAGGTTCACACCTTCGTTTACTGTACTATATTTGGTGAAGGTCATATAATAGTATATTACATACCGATGAGGAAAGTGTTGTTCTGGTTAGTTGTGGTTAGTTAACTTTAATCTTGAGACATTAATGAAAACTTCCCACTGAAGTTTGTATATCATTTTATTTACAACCACAACGTTATTATAAAATTAGATATTTCATTTTATTAAATGTAGTACAAATGCCAAAATAGGGTATTTATTGTTATGGCACCATTATTTGAAAATGTGCTGATTACGCCACCATCCAAGTATATACTTGGACGGTGGTTGCGCCATACAAACATGTACTGGTGATAGGGCCGTAGCAATGACGCGTACCTTCAAAATATTTTACATTTTTCGTTCGATGTTTAAATTATGTGTTAAGCTGAAATGTTGTTGAATAGTGATAATAAAGATTATTCTGACAATGGTACTCCACCAGAACATAAAGAAGCTGCAGAAAGAGAAAGTAGGGGGCGTTATGAAAAAGCATTCAAGGTATACGAAAACTGGTGTTTAGAAAAAATACTAAGAATATTGCGTCAGAGACAATCTTGATGGCATATTTTAGTGACATGGCAAAGCAAAAAAGCAATCTACTTTCTGGGCTATCTACAGCATAATATGGTCAATGCTGGATTTAAGAGAATTGGATTATCTTCTTACTGTCATTTACAATTTTTTTCTCCCATTTCTTTATATTTATATTTATATCTGGACTATTAGTTGGCCATCTAATAGTGCCATAACGTCCAATCCACTGATTGTATCGGCGATTGACATACCTACTGCACGCCTTGACGAACAGCATGGGGCGGCGCTCCGTCTTGTTGCCAAATTATCTTGCGATACGTTTCGAGTGGCAATTCTTCTAAAATATCCTCAATATCGTTTTCAAGAAGATTGAGATATCTTTCTCCAGTTAAGGATCCATCATAAAATATTGGCCCGACAATTCTATTGTTAAGCACACCACACCAGACATGAAGAAAAGACCTCCCTTGGTATTTTATCTCCTGAAATTTCCTGGGATTTGTCTTCCCCACCTGTGCGTATTGCGTCGGTTAAACATTTTCGATGTAGTGAACGTAGCTTCATCCGTCCAAAGAATCGTTTGAAACAGGGTAGGATCGCTATCTTGTTCATGGATTAAAATTTGGGAAACAAATTGAAAGCAAAGTTCCTTTTGTTCGCGTGTTAAATGCTGCACTGAAAGAACGTGATATGGAATATACTTAAAATATTTCAGTGTTCTCTGAACCGTCGCATAGGTTACTCTTCTTCTTGCAGGGCCATTGACTTCATGGGATTCAAAGTAAAATAATTTAGAATTGTTCGATCACGGTTTCTTTTTCTCATTGTAGTCCTTTTTCTAATATGTAACGATTTTGTTTCTTTGAATAAGACCTTCAGTTTTAAAATCGTTTTTACTGATATATTTCGGTGGAAATTTGCAACATATCTTCGTTGTGTTTTCCTGGCGTTTTCTGCACATTTATAATAGAGAGTTATAATTTGAAGCCGTTCTTCTGATGAAAACCTCATTATAAAACTACTCCAAAAAGTAATAAACGTATTTTTTTAATTCTTGACTTTGACAAATAAGCACCTGTGACCTGTGGCAGTCAGGGTTTTTCAGGTGAAACTATCCTTATAGAATCATGCAATTTTAAATAAACCCAGCAACCCCTATATCACCGAATTCCTGTAAAAATCTTTATCTATCGATATAAAAATATACGGTGTATTCCATTTAAAAAATACGTCACTCATGCTGTAACCCTTTTGTTTTTGTTTTAAATGTTTTTCTTATTAGATTATTGAATTCTACGGAAAAAAATACACGAAATGGCTATATTTGTTTTTTAAAAAAGTACAGGAAAGTACAAAAATAAAGCCCTGGTTACTTTAAAATGAATAACCCTGTACTATTTCAAAAGTGTACCATCCAGGTTCCGTAATCTGTAAGAATACCTTTAACAAATTGTGAAACGTTGAATGAACATATATTTATGTGTGCCTAACATGGTAACTTAGTTATTTAAACTTAAAATGTCAATTTATATGCAACAATGCCGTTTATTCGTTAAAAGAGTACCGTAAAACGGGGCTACTTGCACACCGCGGGGTAACTTGCACATCACGTTTATCTGTCATATTTTTTTATTTATATATTTTTCTTTTGTTTTTTTTTGTGTTTAACGGTGGGTTTCCATTGTTACAGGTAAATAGAACGTAAAAAATGGTTCGTACTTACCAAAAAACTCCGGGGTCAAGAAATTACCGGAATTATACAGAAACGGCAATGCGCGAAGCAATAGAAGCTGTCAATGCGGGCATGTCAAAAAAACAGCTCAAACGTTCGGAGTGGAACGGAGGGCATTAGGTCGACGTCTTGCCGGTGCGCACACGAAAGCAGTCGGTCTCCCAAGGTTTGAAGTTATGAAGAAAGGCTCTTATTTCGAGGACATTGGGTGTTGTGGCAAATTTGGGGGTTCCCACTCACAAAGGTTGATATTCGAGATGTGATAAAAAAAGTTTTTGGGCAAACAGGGAAAAACGGTTAGAGTGTTCAACAATAACTATCCTGGACCTGATTTCTTAGATTCATTTATAAAAAGAAATAAGTTGAGCACCAGAATGGCGTCTAACATAAAGAGATCCAGAGCATCGGTTGATCGAGATGAAATTTTACAGTTATTCGACAATATTGACTTAACAATTAGGGAAGTGAAAAGTGAAATTTTACAACTACGACGAAACAAACGTAACAGATGATCCTGGGTCCAGGAAGGTGGTTGTGCCTAGGAATACGAAAAGGGTGGAAAGAGTTCAGGAGCATTCCCGTGCTACCATAAGCATAATGGTTTGCGGAAATGCTAATGGAACCTTTTCCCCCCTATGTCCGAATGATTCCCCCGGGAATGACAAACCGGGCCCTCTACAAGTAGTGGTTTTGAAAGGCGCACAACAAATCTCCAGCAGAAAAACAGGAAGCCAGAAAAAAACGAGTCTTCCCCAAAGTGCTATCTGCAAATTAACTGGAAAGATTACAGAGGCACAAAAATGATTGGATTCAATGCACGAAATGTCAAGCATGGTTTGTGGACCCCGAATAAAGATTGAAAGACCCATTTTTCGTGTGCGAGCGATGCGATGATTCGAAGACGAACAGTCTCCCCTTTGATGACAGTGATGGGACAAAGACTTCCAAATTGACGATTAGCCAGTGTTTTTGTTTTTGATGTTTCAAAGAATGTGCCTTAATTCAAAGCTTTAGTAAAAACGAGAAAGTGTTTTTTTTATTTTTGATAACTTGTTATTTACATTTTCAAGTATTTTTGTATAAAACCTGTTTAAGTTTATTGCATTTTGACGCATAAATAAATTTTTTTTTTTAAAATAAAGATTTTTAATTAGTATTATTCGAAATTTATTGCCATGGGTCTAAAATACTTTTTTTGATACGACTGCGGGGTAACATGCACTCAAAAGTCATAAATTCATTTTATAATAATCGTTTCGAAAAGTTCCCCCAAAAACGGGGGAATTGACACCTAAAAAATTTTTTGGGGGCCATGGCTGGAATTTTAAATTTTACATCCAGCCATGGATACCCAAAAATTTGGTCGGTACAATGTAATTTTTTCGAATCTAAAGTTACAACATACAACGGTATAGGGGAAAATATGCTAAAAAGGTGTGCAAGTAGCCCCGTTTTACGGTAGTTAAAAGCAAATGGTTTGATATATTACATAAAAGATACGATTTACTTAGTTACGCTAACAGGTGCCAAATTAAAATATAAAGTTTAGAATTAAAATAAGGTTTTATGTTGATTGATCTCTCGGAAAAATTTATTGGGCTGAGTGCATATTAGCATTCGAATTAAAAAAATATGCTCCTAAACCAGCATGTTTTATTTAGTCCAGGAAACAAAGCTAAAAAAATGCAAAGCCTGTCAATTTTTTCAAAATGTATAGATTTGCATGAAAATTTGGGATTAAGCCTAACTTACCCTCCCCTTCAAAATCTATATTATGTTGATGGGCGCTCTTTATTTTTTTAGGGGTAAAATCTACCTCTTATTGCAAAAACCTCCAAAACCTTCAAATTAAGCTTAAGTCATATAAAATTAAAATCCAATAAGTTAAAAAATAAGTATTAATTTTTTTTAAACGCCGATAAGCGCTTATTTTTTATGGTGTGAAAACCACCCCTTATTACTAAAACCTTCAAAACTTACTTTACTTTCATTTTAATGCTTAAATCAAGCAAAACTTGGCTCAAATAACTTGAATAATAAATGTTTAATATTTGAAGTATTTTAACCCTTAAAAGCAAACCCAAGCATGCTCCAAAAATTGTTTTTTTAAGCATAACTCCTTCAGTTTTTGTGATAAAAAGTTTTTAAAAAACCATTTTGTTGGTTTTTTTAAGAGCTATAATGTCCTATATATTAAAACTGTTTAAAACCCTTACTTTTTTAAAGTCTGAAACAAGGTAGTGCTCGTCTATACACGCGCGTTTTAAACGGTTATATCTCACTTAGTTTCCGTCATAAAGTAAATTAAAAAAAAGCAAAATGTATGTAATTTAAAAAGCTACAATTTGATATTTTTGTAATTTTTACGTATTTGCTTTAGTTTTTAAGTTATTTTGACGAAGAGTAATTTTTTATTAAAATTCTGAAATTTGATTTTCGCCTGCAGCTCCATTTTTTCAAAACTAAGCAATTTAAATCAGTTAAAATTTTAGAATGTATTTATGATACTTAGGTTAAGAGAATTAAAAAAGGGCTACGACTAATTTTAATTAGGGAGGTAATTGGGGGTTTGTTTTCGAGGATTTTTGTACTCAAAAAATTTTGGTCTAACCCTATTTTAATCATAACTTACTCAATTTTTGATACATTCCTTATTTAATAAAAAAGGTCTTTGCAAATGCTTCAAAAAAATAATTAATAGTTGTTCGAGAAAAATACGTAGATTTTGTGTTATTTGCCCTTGAAACTCTAAAATTTTGTGTTTAATGAATAACAGCTAACCTTTAACAAACCACAACTTGGTTTATATTAGTCCAACAGCAATTACAAAAAAAAAACATTTAATTTGTTTTTTTTAAAAGCTACAGTTTTGTTATTTACAGTTTTTTTTTATAAAATGCATACTTATCGAGTTATTTGCAAAAAAACGATTAAAAACGTTTATTTTATCATGGAAAAACTCCAACTTCTGATTGCGAATAACTCTAAAAGTATGCATTTTACAAAACAAATGCATAGAGTTTTTTGCTTAGAAATAATATTTCCATCAATTTCTGTAATCAAAATATAAAATATAATTCCCACCCCGAGATGGTTTGGCAACCACCCCAAGATAAGGCCTTTGGCATGATATAGAAACTTTTCCGTTAAGGTAAGATAGTATTTATATATATATATATATATATATATATATATATATATATATATATATATATATATATATATATATATATATATATATATATATATAATATATACTATATATATATAAATATATATATATATATATATATATATATACATATATATATATATATATATATATATATATATATATATATATACATATATATATATATATATATATATATATATATATATATATATATATATATATATATATATATATATATATATATATATATATATATATATATATATATATTAAACTTTATTACTTGTTTTGGGGTTTTTCGGTCATTTTTTAAATAAAATCAATGTTTAATTGACGTTTCGGTTTATTTAGTTAAACCATCATCAGAATATCTAAAAATATTTTTCTATTATTGTATTTAATTAACATGATGAATTTTAAGAAAAGTATGATTGTATATAATTTGTAAAGTAGCTTACCAACTATATTGTAGTGTTTGCTTTTACAAGTCATACAATCATACCTAGCAAAATTCATCATGTTGAGTGGCTAATAGAAAAATGTTTTAGATATTCTGATGATGGTTTAATAAATAAACCGAAGCATTCAGTCGCTGATGATTTTGTTAAAAAATGACCAGCCCAAAAAAACAAGTAATAAAGTTTAATATTACAAACAGTCAAAGAAAACAAAACCAAATATATATATATATATATATATATATATATATATATATATATATATATATATATATATATATATATATATATATATATATATATATATATATATATATATATATATATATATATTATATATGTTAGATTGTGAGTTTTTCACGGATGGTTGAATGTAAACTATCATTCGGGATTCAATCCGTTTATTTAAAAATTTGTTTTCACAACGTTTCGCCGAAATCTCATTCGGCATTTTCAAGTGATGTTATTCGCTCGGCGTCTCGACTTGAACTACCTGGTCTGTGGGCTTGCGTTAGGTTTTATTGCCTGCGCTGCCGGAGGTTGTAACGCGTTACAGTCTGGTGAGCAGACGGGATTAGCGTGGAGTTGTTGCTGGTGGCAACCGAAGGCGGCTTGTTTGGGTTTTCTTTGCTTTTTGCCTTTAGGATGGTCGTTTTCCATGTGCTTGGTATGTTGATGGCGTCGTCCCGTTTGTTCGAGTACCGGCTTTCTCTATTTCGAGGCTTCTCTTATTATTCTGGTCCTGTGATGTTTAATTGTTGATATTTGTCTTGAGTTGTCAGAAGTCGATAGTGTGTCCTATGTTATTGGTGATGTTGAAGAGGGCGGATGTTGTTTGTTTTGTTTTTATACTGTTTTTATGTTCTTGGATCCTAACGGATATGCGCTATTTGTTTGTCCCATATTGTTTGTCGCAGTTTTTACACGGGATACTGTAGACTCCATGGTTTCCAACTTAATCTTATCTTTTGGGTTCCTAAGATGTTGGCTACAGTGGTTGTGGTTTGAAAATTGGTGTGATATTGTTTTTCTTAGGACCCGTCCGATTTTGTCCGTGATTCCTTTTATATAGGGAAGTACGGCCTTTGGTCTATCCTCTTCGTCCTGCTTTTCCCTTTTGGATGGATATTTTTTGTCGCCTGATTGCCTTTTGGATAGTGTTTTCACTGTAATGGTTTTCTCTTAGCGTTGTTGTGAAGAAAACCATTACGAGTGGCTGCCCAAAGGCATATATCCATCAAGACAGGCCACCGCCTATATAAAAGGAATCACAGACGAATCACAAGCAATATCACGCAGTCAGGCACAAGCAGCCAATCTTAGGGAGCAAAGATGAATTGGGTTGAAGGCAAGTAGATACATTCCGTGTGAAACGGCTGTATTGGGAAATAAAGGATTGAATCCTGATGAGTTTACATATTATATATAAATATATATATATATATATATATATATATATATATATATATATATATATATATATATATATATATATATATATATATATATATATATATATATATATATATAATATATATTATTTTATATCACTATTATCCAAAAAAATATTATATTTTTATGCCGCATATATGTGAGAAATAAATATTTTCATATTTAGTTATAAAATTAGTTTTAACTCATTTTACCATATTTTATGAACCATCACAGACAGGAACCTACCAGTTTTTGGTGTACGAAACGCGAGTGTACAAAACAAAAATAAATCTTTGGAAAGATAAAATTATACATGGCAGAAAGTACGAACAATAAATCTAGAGCAGATTGTCTTTCATTCGTTTTTTAATCTCTCTCTCTCTCTCTCTCTCTCTCTCTCTCTCTCTTTGTCGGTCTTTTACTTAAAACCATCGCTATATCGGTGCTAGTAAATTAAAGACGTATAAAAGACTTCTTAAGACAAACAAAAAGCTGTAAATCAATGAACTCGAATCCGTATTATTGATTACGAATAGCCTCCATGTCTAGAAATGTTTAGGACGTTTCAAAACCAGACACATTATAGTTGGATCTTTAAGATTGATGATTTATTCGCAGATAAAAAAATAATAAGGTTTTTAGTTAATAACTATTATGATTTAATTATTAAGCTGACAAAAGAAATAAAGCTAATTCAACAGAAAACTAGTACCTATACATATACACCGTGTTCAAAATTAAGTCGGCACTATTGCTAACTTTTTTATTATATGAGATACAAGTTAGGTTAAATTAGCAAAATTGGGTACATTTTTAAGCTGATTACAATGACGATAATAGAAAAACAAATAAACATCAGATTTACGAGTTATTCACAAAAATATACTTTTTTTAATGCAACACCCTATATTTGTTACGTTAATTCGATAGAGAATGTAATTTTCTATACAATTAGTTATTATCTTTTTTTTTCTAAGATGATAAATAGCAGAGTTATTTCAATTTAAATGCATTTTCCGTAACTGGACGCAGGCAGCCATGGAATTCTTAAAATCGCATTCTTTGTACAAATTATATCGTAGTGCACTATGACAGAACCAAAATTAAATAAAGTCCGCCATAAAGGATATAATTCGTCAAACCTTCTAATTACTTGGGTAAATAATAAACATCGTAGTTTCAGTTATTTTTAATAATAACACATATGTAACTAAGTAGCGTTATGCTAATAATAGCTATATTGGCATCATCCAAAAAATCCTACAACACATTTCTTAGTAAATTCAGATGATGTCCTTTATAAAAAACAGGTCATTGCCTCAAAGAATTAATCGTAAGAAGTTTGGATTTTCTATAGCAGCATTTACAAACCATTGGCAAAAGTTTATACGCCTTTTGTAATCACCTGGCAACTAAGTTTGTGTGGTCTGTATTTATGGGGTACATAATTATATTTTTTTAAATTATTTTATTATTGGTTCCTTAGCATAGATCAAGATCTGACCTACAGTCTCTTGTGGAATTTTCACGATAAACTTTAAAATATGCCAAAACATTAATGCATGTTTGTTGATTAATTATAAAGGTTTTCTAATTTCTACGCTTAAGAAACACTTTTGTTTGATTAAAACTTTCGATAAAGGAGTTAAAAATATCTTCTGTTTGGCATATTTCTTTCTGGAAATAATTTCACTCTAAAGCCTGATGCCATTTTTTTGGCAAATTATGTAGCATTCTATCATATCAAACTTCTCCAAATGACAACATTTTAAACAACAGTAGCATGTTTTGTAATCTTTTGTTTTTTTTTTGTCATAGCATACTACGATAATTTGTACAAAAAATGCGATTTTAAGAATTCCGTGGCTGCCTGCGTCCAGTTATGGAAAAATACATTTAAATTAAAATAACTCCGCTATTTCTTATTTTAGGAAAAAAATGTTAACTAATTACATAGAAAATTACATTCTCTTTCGAATTACTAAAAATACGGATGTTGATTTAAAAACGTATATTTTGTAAATAACTGTAAATGTGGTGTTCAATTGTTTTTTTATTATCATTATTGTAATCAGCGTAAAAATGTACACAACTTTGCTAATTTAACCTAACTTGTATCACTATAATAAAAAGTGCGAGCGACTAATTTGAACACGGTGTATAACCGAAGACGCCGTGTTTTGTACAGGGTGTCCAACTAAGATGCAGGTAGTATCTGGAACCTATCCATTGTAGAGGTTCGGAAAAATTGTTACTAAAACGGCCAAGAGAAAAACCTGAAAAATATAGTCACCACGCTGTCGCACCCGAAAACGAAACTCCGGCTCTGTCAAAAGATAATGCGTTGCCTACCTACAAACTGTGTCTAGGTAGGATTCACATTACAATATTTTGGAGAATTTTGTTACTGCGCAGAATCGAGGGGGCCACTCGTGACAGTTATTTTTATAGTGGACCGGACATTTTTTAATCAAATAGGCCATAGTATTGGGCTTTATTAACCTTCAAACTTACTTCGTAGAACCCAACATTTTCTATACAACAATGGCAATAATTTTCGGAATAATTCGGGTTGTTAAACTACTTTTATTAATTTTGTAACTCTGCACTTACTAATATTTTATTAAATTGAAAACGAATAAGCCAAACGTTAATCAAAACAAATATGCGTCATATTCGCAGTTAAAAAATGCAGTTACGTCTAGAGCAAATTATTGGTTTACTTTTTACTCGATCGAACCATATGGCACATGGCAAATAAGCGAAGTTACGTAAAACATTGTCGGCATATATCACCACGATCCGACGCGAGTGTAATTGCGGAAAATTGCATTTGAAATTATTATTGCGTATTGGAATTCTTTTAAAATGAAAAAGCATGATCGAACCTAAAATTATATATCGGGTGTCCCAAGGGCGTAGCTGGGACTTAAAAAATATAAACCAAATATATACCAGATGATATTGGCCTCAAGCGGAACACTTTGGCAAAGAATTTTTGTTTTTTTAAATCTGCCAATAAAAGTTGATTTTTTACCCCTCCCTAGTGTTTAAAAAAAAACGTTTTTTTTTCAAATCTGGAAAAAACCAGGAAAAAAAATTTTTTTCTTAAAAAACCGATCAATTAGGAAAAATTCAGTTTTTTTTATTGTACTTAGTTACATTAATAAACCTTTTAGGTGATTTTTTGTGAATATTTTTTAGTATTATTTTTTGTATCGGTTTATATAAATTTCTAGTCATATTGCCAACCTGCCAATGTTATGCGACAATATACAGTAAAGCGCACCGTACTGCGAACATAGGAGGCTCCTGGACAATTTTGGATGTACCCAATTCTAAAATACCAATAATAATTTTGTGGCTTGCATCTCAACTTCCGTCTCGTTTTCTCACGTGGCGCATTTTTGGTTAGGACTGGTGGGGAGTGCGGTGATAAATTCGGAATAATTTATCTGCCCAGTTTAGTTGTGTAGTACGTTTTTATTTTCAGTAAGTGGATGCAGTGTTTATAGGCAAGTAGCAGGAGCTAGCTAGCGTCAACCGACTTCGATCTGATTTCTTATCAGTCATAAATTTAAAATTAGTTGCTTACGAGACCGCAACGTTTGCTGCTTAAAAACCAAACAGTTTTTCCTAATAAAATAAAATAATTAATGGAACGTAGAAGATATTTTTAAGAAAATAATTTAATGTGCATTCATAGAATAAAAAAAGAAAAACTTTTTCAAGTTATCAAACAATAACCAAGATTGTCATAAAAACGCCTTCCGACATGTTAGAATGTTAAGGGTAATAATCCTAAATTCCCAATTCCCAATTTGTAATTGCAATTCTTGTAGATTATTAGCCCTATTCTCCTGGAAACCATAAATTTATGATTTTACGTGACCTCAGAGAAAAAAATCGTTGGGTGAGACCATAAAGTGAAAATGTCGATTCATCAGTAAAAACAATGTTTCTTATAAAATTTTCATTGTTATTTTTCATTTCCATTACAGTTTCAAAAAATTGCCTTCGTCTAAAATGATCATCAGGGAAAATTTCATTGGTTTTTTTACTTTGGATCGGTATCAATTTTTTCAGCACTCTTTCCACTGATCTTCTGCTCAAATTAATCTATTGTATTAATGGAAACTGTAGGATTTTTAATAACACTTGCCACTACCATAATTTCTTTCATTTTCCTTTTGTTGTTTTTTTCTGAGGCACTATCATGTTTATGTTTTCTTGGAGTTAAACAACCAAATGTCAGAAAGTTTTTAATGACTCGGTAAATAGTGGAAATCGTGGGAGTCGGCCTGGTTAGAAATAAATTATTAAATATCCAGTTCGTAAACATCCATTATTAATAACTATTATTAAAAAAAAACTTTTTGGTCGCAAATAATCGACACAGTACAACTATTGCTGTCGAGCGTTCGATACTAAAGAACTATTTCAGAAATAAACGTATTGAATTGTTTGCTGGAAAATTATTGATCGATAAGCAATGCGTGCGGCGTTTTTAGGTACATCCAAAATCGTCTAGGATCGTCCTATGTTCGCAGTGGTCTGCGCTTTACTGTATTTCAATTACTAAGGACTGTCTTCACCAAGGGCGTCGATAATATTTTTTCCTGGGAGGGGTAATTTTAGTATCGGAAAAAACAACTCTGAACACAAACCTGACAAAATATGTTACATAAACTATTATTTGCTGGAAAATAATCCTGTTGTTATTGAGTCAAAATCATGATGAAAGTATTTATTGATACTAATATGGACATTTATAATGTTTGCACACATTTTTCATAAACTTAAACAGAAAAAATTGTTTGTAGCACGCATCCAAAATAGGTTCTTAGCACTCATTTGCTATTCCGAACTCAGCTGACGCCTCATGCGGAAACAACAAATTCGTCCTGAAAACCTCATCATTTTAACCACTTGATACAAAAATAACTATATAATAATAATATTATTTTTCTTTCATATATCTTTCGCCTGTTAAGTTTCTTAGTTTTTAGTATTCAAAGTAAAGTTGCAATATAAAAATATAGTAACAATTAAATATAATTTACCATAACAAGGAGCTTTGTATTGGCGAAGTTATTAATAATTGAAAAATAACACAGTGCACTAACTAATTCAAACTTTAATTACATGGCAAACATGTATTCCGACATAAAGTACTTATTATAGAATATACATACATATGTACCAATATCTTTTTGTTACATTATGAACGAAACAAAGAAGAACTTAGTCCTAAATTACTATTTTTAAATTGACAAATTTTTGTTCAACATGTGTCTTTTTTTCATTTTTGCAAATCTGTCCACAATGGAATTTGTATTTATTGGTATGTCTCTATTCACATGTAAAAGCGCTAGACCAACTAATCGTTCTTGACTCATAGATGCCCTTAACCACGTTTTCAATCTTTTGAGTGCAGAAAAACTTCTCTCCGAGGATGCAACGCTCACTGACATAGTACATACAAGATATACAAATGCTAAATGAACATAAGTGTACCTATAACTGTTTATCACACATTTTTAGAGTTGAAATTGCAGAATCTGGGATATTTGTTTCGTTTTTCCATTTTTTAAACCATACTTCTAACCAGCATCAAAATTATGTCGTTACTTTCATTTTTGAATTTGAGAATACATTTGCCGGCGACGTGGAAGGTAGGGTTTTGGGAGTAATTACTCACATTAACCCCCTTATCGACGCCCTTGGTCTTCACTGCCTTGAGGTAATAAAACAAATTTCAAATCATCTTAGCTTGCCAACTCGCGAAGTTATTGGCAACGCAGCTTTGTACAAAGCAAAAAAAACGTTTTTGAAAGAACAATTTTGTGGAAAGTTTCAAGTCAAAATGATTGTAATCCAGTGGCCTGGTGGCAAGGACTTTGTGAAAAACAACCAATGCTACCAATAGCGTCTCGATTACTACAATTGATTCCATCTTCGTCAGCCTCTGAAAGGAATTGGTCTACTGTAATAAACTAGACAGATTTACCAAAAGATTGGCTTTATTAAACAGAAAATACTGACAACAGTAAATTAATGATGACAACTATTAATCGACAATGACAACTAAAGAGTGGTGGAGAACTAAGGTGAACAATATATATAAATTCATAAAATACAGGTTAAATAGTTATCACATTCTTCCCTTCCAGTAAAATGTTTAAAATCTATAAAAGTCATTTAAATATTTCGGAGACCTTATGATTCTTCTTGATTCTTTTTCGGACCCGTTTGTCTCTTCAGTTTTACTTATCTCATTTTGAGTAGCAGCAATATCAGAATCTAATTGAGGCGAAGAACAATTTTCTTCCGAACTTTGGTTAGGATTATCTAAGCTACTGTCACCTTGTACAGTTGAAGCGCTTTCATCTTCGTCAGTTATTCCTGCAGGTGCTAGGTGTCTATTCGATACTGTAGTTTCTCTTCCGTCCGGTAATCTTACAAAGGAATAATCAGGATTTGATTCTAAGAGGTCTACTTCTTCAACAAGGGGTTCATATTTATTAGAACGAACATGTTTCTTCATTAACACTTTACCAGGAATAGTTAACCAAGTTGGCATGGAGTATCCATTTCTTGATTTTCTTTTATGATTGAACATTCTTAAATAATTATCACATCTACATTTCATTTAATTCACACGAAAAAACGAAATAGACTGTTAGGTAAAAGGGTGGAAAAGCTGGTCGCTATTAGAAGCAACCGTTATCTTTTAAAGGACAAAGTTGATAAAAAAAATCATTGTTCCAGCAGGGATTGTTTTTATTACCGGCAGGTAGGACCCACTTCTTTAGAAGTTTATTATGACAGTGACGACCAATTAGTTTGGCAATATGTCCCTGATCGATCCGAAGATTTATCCGACGAAGAAAGTTTTGATAGTGAGAGTTCGGAGGGTGATAACGAAAAATTTGAAATAATTTTTGGGTGTGTTTATGTGTTTCATTACGTTTTTAATCATTAAGACTTCGTTTTTAAATTTTTGATTGTTGTTTATGTGATGTTTTACTTATTTTACAGTGTTTGATAATGTTTTGTTTACTTTAGTAAACATTTTGTTTATAAAGATTAAAATATAACTGGAACTAGAATTTTTCCAAATTTCGGGTTTTTTCTGATCCTTTGGAAAAAAAACCGGTTTTTCTGGAGGCGTTAAAACACTACCCCTCCCCCAAAGAGAATTTAGGTTTTAAAAGCAAATTCTCGATTTGTATTTGTTTTCGTGAATTTGATCAAATGTTATCATCAAATCCCAAATGATGCAAAAATATCTATATATTTCTTGAAGTCAGAGGCATCTAAAATATTTGCATAATAGTCTAGTCGAGAAGTGTGTTTCTTGCGAAAAATAGTTAGAAGGCTTCGAAAAATATGAGCGACAGCTCATTCGACGCGGAATGCAAATCTGAGAAAGGCGTTTTGAGGATTTTTTCTTTCAATAAAAAGTGTAAATGTTATTACCCAAAAACGAAAAAAAAAGAAGCCCCTTTGAAATTTCCAAAAAAGTCCCAACTCTCGAAACTATCTCTATTATTTCTAATATTAATTTAACGCTGAAAATGGGCCTCCGCGCGAATTTTGTGGATGCGCGCTCGGAGTCAAAACCGAGTACGTCACACTAAATCAGGGCCGTATCTGGACCAAAATTTTGGAGGGGGTTAGGCCGGTGGCATTTGATAAATTTGAAATAAAAAAAAACACTTTAATTTATAAATGGGTTTTACTAAAAGAAAATTCAGGTTCAAAAATAATAATTATAATAACTGAATATTTCTTGTTTTTCCCTCGCAAAACGATTTAAGACTTCCGCAGTATCAATTTTAATATTTCTATGTACGCTTAAAAGAGCAAGTCCTGTTAGTCGCTTTTGACCAGTTGAATTGCACAAATAGGCTTTTAAACGTCTTAGCGATGAAAATGATCGTTCCGAGGAGGCTGTAGATACAGGTAATGTGGCCAGAATTTGCAATAAAGTATGAATATTAGAAAACAAAGATGGATTGCATGCTGATAATGCATCAAGAGCATTTTTGGGCCTTTCTGCATGAGGCAAGTCCAATACATTTTTGTTTCCACAACTGTAATTCTGCATATAACAACTAACCACAACTAACCACAACTGTAGTTCTGCAGATAACATATCTAGGTCCAGAAATTTCTCATATAATAACAAGTCATCTATTTTTACTGCGTGTGCTTTGCACCAAAGATAATACTACTACGAATAGATGGTTCATTTAAATGGGGCGTTTTGAATCAGTTCGAAGATATCAATGCTTCCGTAAATGCGAATAAAATATAGTGGTAAACCCTACTTCTGGAAACAAACCGTGCAACATTGCCAATATCTAGTCTCTTGTACCTTATTCGACACGAAGTAGCGAAAGCAAACGCTAAACGGATTGTTTTTTTGTAGACGCGTTTCATCACCCAATATAAAAGCCTCCCCGGCAATCCCTTTTTAACTTTCTTAAAAGGATAGCGCGAAAATCTCTCGATGGACATCGGCTCGCTTTAAACCAAAGCCCAAAGAAACCCAAAATATAGCATTGAATGGTTCATCTTATCCGTAGTAGTATTATCTTTGTTTGCACATATTTGGCACTAGACAATATTACGATGAAAGTTATTTTTCGTGATTTGCAAATCTTTTTGATACCTCTTCGATAAAGCGATCAAAAAATAATTGCAGCTGTGATTCGAAAATATTCTTCTGCAGTAGCTACCAAGACATTAGAACGATTTTGCTGTCGTGAAACTATTCTAGGTTAGGAGCTTCGGATTTTTTAAAAATATTTTTAAATTCTTGATCTATATTCAATCTGATAGTCCTGGCCTTACTAATAACAGTATTCACATCCCCAACAGCTCTAAAGAGATCAAAATCCACAGTCTGTAAAATTCTGCATAACGGTATAGAGTAAAAGCAAATAAAGTAGACGCTGTTTGCATACTGATGATAAACTCACTGGTCATAATAGCTCGAAGGAACTGCAAAGCTTTTGAAAAAATTTTGTTTTTGTTCCTTGTTTTAATAAATAATTCTTCTAATGTTTCAAAAATTGGTTTAAAAACTTTACGAAACCTTATTAGCCCATTATGATTTTCCACCCACCGAGTTTCACACATGATCCTTAACAAGATCGTCATACAAGTTTTAAAAAAAATTATTCTTTGTTTATAATAATTTTATAACTTTGATAATATTATTCTGATTTCATTTAATTATGAAAAGACTGCCGCTTTGAATCCGGCGAACGCCGCCTCAGCGCCGATTTAGTATTTTTGATTAATGCTTACCGCCACCGTTTTTATACTTTTTCTTTCTGGAAAAATCTGTTGATGTTTGGGGTAGGATAAAGAAATATTTATTTTAGGGTCATTTAATGTTGAACTTGCCGAAAAAGCAGTTTGAATAGTGTGATACACATTAGTATACATATTTTATTTGTTTAGTATATCGTGTTCAATATATCTGGTTAGTCTACCTTTCTTATTATTTTAGTTGAAATAAATCAAATTTATAAAGCATTGTAAGTTAGTATTAATCAACCGCAGTTTAAAAGTTATCAAAGTTAGGTCATAAGTGTTATAGGTTTTTGTAATCTCCGTAACGTGCAAAATCCAAATTTAGAAAAATATACACTCAAGTGCAAAAAAAAAACGCAACAGTATAATTTTTGGTAAAATTTGAGGAATCACAACTTTTTTATTTTTATGCTGATTCTCATAAACTTTTTAGACAACTATTTTAATATACCTATTTGGTCGTTTGATAAATGTTCGCGTTTTAGTCATAATACAGGGTTATTAAAATGGTTGATTCATGAGCTTAATTTTAAAATACCCTGTGGAAAAATTACGTTATCATTTTTTTTTAAATGTCAATATTCGTTAAGAACCATTTATTTTTTACAGTTTGTTTTTTGGTTCATGTCTTTATGTGCATCGGTTCATTTTTAAGAACAAAATTAAAGATCTCACTACTTTAATAGAAATTTATTTATTTTTTACGAGGAGGCCTTGCTCGTTGTTGCCCTAATGTCAGTTTAATGACGTATTTTTTCACGCCAGACGTTCTTTACTACTGTCATGGTTTTAAGTGCCGAGAATTGCGCAAAAGCTGTTGCACTTGTTGAAGACGGACGTAGCTTTTGAATACATTGCAGAATCCTTCATGTTCATCGCGCTTTCCATCAAAAAAGTATTCCGAACGTTTTCTGCAAACTGGCAGACATACGCGTAGGGCCGGCTGTGGCAGAAGACGAAAAACTACTGCTGTTGATGACAGATTTCTTGAAGTTACATCTTTGCGGGATCGCCATTTAACATCAGTAGTTACAGAGAAGAAATCAACTTTAAGAAGTCCGAATAGAAACGTTAGTGTGTGGACACTTCGTCGAAGATTAAAGGAGTTTGGTCTAAAAGCTTGCAGAGCAGCAACTGGACCACAACTGCTTCGCCATCACCGAGTAGCTAGGCTGCAGTTTGCCACTGAATATTTAAATTGGAACTTACAGCAATGGCAGAATGTTCTTTTTACTGACGAATGCAGATTCTGCTTACATTCTCCAGATAAACGGAAAAGAGTATGGAGAAGGGCCGGAGAAAGATTTGCAGAGTGCACGTTTAGTCCCCGTCTAAGTCATGGAGGAGGGTCAGTAATGGTGTAGGGAGAAATAACTCAAGAGGCTCGCACCGACTTGGTTGTCGTCGCTGGATCGTTGAATGCTCACCGATACATAGACGAGATATTAGCCAATCCACTTATACCTTTCAGTGTAATTATCGGTAATGACTTTATCCCCATGCAAGATAATGCGCGGCCCCATACAGTAAGATGTGTCACACAATACCTGGCGGAAGTTGAAATCAACAAAATAAACTGGCCAGCATGTTTGCCTGACCTCAACGCCATAGAGCATGAGTGGGATATGGTAGGTAAGCGAGTCGGTAGATGAGGCTCCGTTTAGCCCTTCAGGAGGAATGGCAAAATATTCCTCAAGACGCTATTCGAAACTTAATTGACAGTATGGACCGCCGTATGCAGGCAGTTATTAGAGCCAGAGGTGGCAATACAAAATATTAGGTTAAGTTTGTTGTAAAAATTTTTTCTTTAGGTTAGTTAAGTTAAAGTTAAATTGGTTTGTTAAAAAATAAATAAATTTCTTTTAAAGTAGTGAGATATTTAATTTTGCTCTTAAAAATGAACCAATGCACATAAAGACATGAACTAAAAAACAAACTGTAGAAAACGAATGGTTCTTAACAAATATTGACCTTTTAAAAAAAAAATTGATAACGTAATTATTCCACAGGGTATTTTAAAATTAAGATCATGAAGCAATCGTTTTATTAACCCTGTATAGTGACTAAAACGCGAACATTTATCAAACTACTAAATAAGTAGATTAAAATTGGTCATTTTACCTAAAGTTTTCTAAAAAATTTATGAAAATCAGCCTCAAAATAAAAAAGTTGTGATTTCTCAAATTTTACCAAAAATTTCACTGTTGCGGTTTTTTCTGAGTGTACATGGTGTGCCATTTTAAAAAACCATAAATAATATCATATCTTCCATTTGGATCACCCTGTATACATACATTTTGTCAAAACATGCGTAATCTAAAATGAAAATCGACGTGTACGGAGCGATTTTTGCAGAATAGAATACGTAAATTTTAACCGAATTTATCAGTTACTTTATGAACACAGGGTATATATAACCATTAATTTACAATAAGCGTTTGTATCTTCCACGTATTTGTTTATACCTGTCAACAGAATAGTTATGACTAGGGACCGGACATCAGATAAAAAACCATTACAATTTCGAGGTTAAAATGATATAGAATATACCAAATAAAAATGCAATAAATAATTCAACTTCTTTTGGTATTTACGGTTTTATTTTAATATTTTTATTCGGTGTGATTTCTTGTAGAATATATAAAAGTGCATAGTAAAAATTTAAAAGAGTTTTCGCAACAACAAAGAATTAAACTATTATATTTTATAATGCGTTTATATAATTATATAAAATAAATTAAAGTTAAAATAGACTTTTGTCTATATAAATTTACAAATATTTGATTACCTCTATTGGGGTTCATATTATGTCAATTAACCCCACAAACATAGTTTTGATTGTGGTAATACAACTCTCCAGATGCAGTACGAAAACTCTCCGAGCAGATTTGTTGTGAACTCGTAAAAACCAGTTCCGTTACATCGGTAATCTCAGGGTAAATCATATTTTTATTTGTGCAAAATAATTTGTTATATTAAAACAGGTGTAGTCGCTTACAGGCAAATAAATAATGAGTACAAGTAAAAAAAAATGAAGTTGGAGTGGCTCCTTCCATATTCTAGTTTTATGAAAGTAAAAGAGATGTTTTTATCTTTGAGACGGTCCACGAGGCTGTGGCCCAACCACACAACGTAGTGGGTATCTTAAGTGTGGTGAGGGAGTTTGTTCAGACGGACTTAAATATTTGGAGACTGGAAGAAGAGAAAACCTTTGGGGTGGTTTCTGATCGACACTCTGGATAAAGGGGAAACCCAAAACAGGAAGGGTTCAGGGGGTCTCTGGGTTTAAAAAGTAAAAAGGGTATAGTTGCCCCAAAAATTTTTCCGTTGGGAACTGCAGAAAAAGGAGTATTATATGGAAATTCTCTTAAGAGATGAAAAAGCATTAACCTATGGTTTCAAATCAGGCTTATTGTTTTGGGTTAAAAAAAAGGTGCAGTTAGTTTGGTTTTCGGGAAATTTTAATTTTTTAATTTTTTCAAACCATATTTAAAATTTAACGCCTGTTATTCAACATTTAAAAAAATATGCAAAGTTTTTCGAGTTCGTCAAAACTGGAAAGAGAACATTATGTATAAACTGAACTTCTATGGTTTTTAAAGATTTTTCGCTATTTTCTTCAAAATATTCGTCCCAGGATTGTTGCTAATATTATGGGTTGCATTTTAAAATTTAAATCACGAACTTGGAAATCATATTTAATTAACAGAAAATTTCTTTCTAAAAATCAAAAAGGGCTTTCCCATTTGTAGTAGAAATATACTTTACTATCAGTCACTGGTATTAAAAAAGTGGCTTTTTTGTTTTTTTTTGGATATTTTTTTCATATATGTTTGTTGCGGACGACAGAAAAAAAAAACTTTTTTAAATGTAATGCCCATGTTTAGCTCTTTACTGAATATGCAAAATTTTTAACTTTTATCCATATTGTACTTAATTATCAAAAAAAAAAGTTTTAAGCCCACCTGCATCGATTTAAAAATTTTATTAATGTCGCATTACCGGCAAATTTATTCAAAAAAAAAAGGGGAATACCATATTCCATATAAATTAAAAATTTTGGTAAAATATTTGGTTTACAAAAATTGTTTGCTTTAATTGAAAAGAGAGAAGTTATAAATGCAAAATTTAAATCATTATTTATTTTTGAAAATATTGGTTTATCTTCCGGATGGATTAATTATAAAAAAAAATGCCAATTGTCTTATTTCATGTATTCAAATACTATAAAAGCAAATCTGTTAATAAAATTTATAAAAATTGTATTTAAAAAAATCTTGGAAAGAAATCCAGGTTTAAAAATAACTTATTTTGAGGCATAAAATCAAAAGAACTTGTTTTTTGATTTACCCCAGTTAAAGTTGATGTAAAAAAAAAGCTTTTTAGACTTGAGATATTTAAATTAAAAAAGACCAATTTCGAAAATTTTTAAAGATTTTTTATTTTGATCATGTATTAAAAAAGTTGTGAAACACTTGTGTTTGTTCTTCTTTTTAAATATTTTTATAATTAATATATCAATAAGAGATGTACTAGATACGTTTTGAACAAGCTCGTTAAATCCCCCCCCTCATATTATTATAAAAATATTAACATCGGTTGGAGATGGTGAAGATCGCCTCAAATTAAAATCCCGTACTAATATTGGTTTTCTGCCTTAGTAGAATTTATTTTAAAATACTCTTTGCTGATATGCCACTACCGTTTCCTCTTCTAATTTTTTATTTCAACAAAAAAAAAAGAACTATAAAAATATCTATATGATCTGCTTTTTATATATAGTGTTATTGACATACATTGGTTGGTCACGTATTTCTTGTATCTCGTTTAGTCTACACAGTAAATATATTAAAAACACTGAAAGGTATTTAATATAAAAAAATGATGGATTGACTGTTAATAAATGAATAAGTATACTTTTTCTAAGATCGTTGGTTCTGGTTAGTAAAAATAAATCTTGAACCTTGAGGCAACACTTTTGCAGAATGCAAAATGTAATTCAATATTTACAATTTATTAATTAACTAATGTACAGAATAAAAGGCCCTTTAAATGATGTATTAAACGATCTCTTGTTTTATTTAGGTTGTGCTTGTTGGAATCAAAGTCCCCATTCAATTTTTTGTTAAAAATATTTTTTTAATGTATTTGCTGACGTGTTTCAGCAAAATTCACTAAACCCGTCCATTTTCGCAAATTACGTGGGTGGTAAGTTTTAAAATTTGTTTTTTGCAATTCTACTTCTTGGTACCGACGAAATTTACTAAATCTATTTATACCATACTCCCTAGTTAATTTTTTGTGCTGCTTTTATTATTTATTTATTAATAAACATACTTTATTATATAGGTTCCTAAAAAAATATTAAAACTTAACCCAATAACAATAAATATTTAAAAGCACTAATTTGATTACTAAAATGACAAAATGAAATTACAAATTAAAATAAACCACGTAAGTATATCGTAAAAATTATTACACTAAGAGACACAGAGACATAAATAGACACCAAAGAAAAATAAAAACTTGCAAGTACAGTTACTTATATTAATATTAGATTAAAGTAATCCAAATAAGAATACAAAGGGTTTTCCAAACATACATCTTTAATAACCGACTTAAATTTTTTTAAATTTTATATTTATTCCTGAGAATTTTATTTTCTTATGATCATAACAATAAACTTTTTTCAAAAAATGCATTTTTGTGCCTCATAACATTAAGATTGCAGGGGTATCTGGTTTGCATTCCAACATTAAACTAAAGGTGGAAAAAAAGTGTTTTGGGATTTTTATAGACAATAAAGTTTATAGAAATAAAGTGAATACAGTCAAACTTTTTTCCTTTCTTAAGTAGAAGACAGCATGCTCCCCGGAAGGTGACTCCTTCAAAGACCTCAACATACGCTTTTGGAGACCAGCATTCTATTTTTGGAAAAAAGGGCTCAAACAGAGCCCTATAGTCTGCTCTGACACATAATTTATGAACAGGTGTACTACATGTTTGTTCATCTGTTTTCCCAAATTTTGCCAAACTGCTTGCCAGTCGTTCTATGTGTAAGTCCCAAAAAAGGTTACTTTCTGGTTTATTCATTCAAGAAATTTTGTGTTTTCCTCAATTTTAATGGAGTTTTGTTAGGTTTTAATAGTGAACTCTGTGAGTTTTTGTAATAATATTTTATTTCACTGTATTTTTTCCACTTAGAGAAGAGAGACTATATTCGTATTACACCATCTGGACACAAAAATGATCCTTTTCTTTTCTTATTTTTGGCATTTGTCCATTTAAATTGAAACAATCAGTCGTCTTGGCAAAAAATTATATTGAACTACTAAAACAAAAACTTTAATATCGATAATTTTAAACTTTTAAAATTTTTCCCGGAAAAACTAACCACAACCCAAAAATGTTGGGTCGCATTGTTTTACACAAAATTTAAAAAAATAAATATGAAATTACGGAAAGGGTTTTTTTGTGTCCAGATGCTGTAAACCGTCTCGTTTCACCAAGTGGAAAAATGGTATATCCTTTTCATCAACCTGTTGGTACAAATACTTTTAGTAAAATTTTAAGTGATATCGCAAAATATTTAAATCTTAAAAATCCAATGCAATACACAGGACGTTGTTTTCGCAGATCTTCTGCAACTTTGCTCGTAGAATCGGGGGCAGACATACTAACATTAAAACGACAAGGAGGATGGAAATCTTCAACTGTGGTCGAAGGCTACATTGAAGAATCAATTTCTAAAAAAAACTGAAATAACGAGACAAATTCTGAAGGGTGAACTAAGTACCAGTACTGGAAACTTGACCACAATTCGAAAAAGAGATTTGACTAAGTAAGAGTAAGTTTGATATTATACAAAATTACAAAACCTTTTATTTAGGTTTTTTAATCTTTTTGTCTAAATGCAATATTTTTCAAGTAATAATCGAAAAAATGAATTTTCAGGATATTTTCAAGGTATAAGTATACCTCTAAAAAAATTTTAAAATATTTTTAATTTTTTTCTGCAAATTTTCAGTGATTTGGGATTCAAATGAATAAAAGAAATGATTTATTATTAAAAAAAAATCCCATTTTGGTTTAAATTTTTGTGAAAATTACATTTTCTACTACTGTATAAATAAGAAAATTTTTGTGGCTAGCAACGCGAATGATAACGAAAGAGAACCTTCGTGTTACCTGGTTGCTAAGCGGCTAAAGAAATTATTTTCAGCGCCTGGAAAAAAAAGTAAAATTAAAAAAAAAGAAAATTGCTTGGGGGAAATATTAGAGTTTGCCAGTGTATCTACTGATTTTTAAAAGCTTCAAAAACTTTGAAATTTCTTTATTTAATTTGAAATAGTGTTTTTCAATTCTTGATTAACACATTTATCTTTCCTTAACGATACAATAAAGCTCATCTAGGCATTCCTTGGTCTCACCCAAGCTTTATTTCCCTGAAAGGAAATTTTAAGCATAAGAAAACGAGCCTTCATCGTTGGTTACTACAAAGTTTTTTTTAACTTTATTTTTAGACTCCACTATTTTATAAACGTCATTTCATTTCTACATCCTTAGTTTTATTCTGTATATTTCGTCTCACCTTTTAACCACTCTAAATTTTACTTTTATTCTTAAATAACTTTGATCAGGCGCGTTAAGTAAAACTTTATGATTTCTTCTTTTTTAAAAATTTTTGACTTTTTGCCTCTAACCATCGTTTTCCAAAAAAGCAACTAGTTTCTTTAACTCCGAAATATCTTGATTTTGTTTACCCCGGGAAAATTTTAGCAGGCATGGGAAAATACAGACCAGAGGGTTGGTGGTGATAAAGACTCGGATTTTCGAAAATACCAACATACATTTCGTCAATCCCCCCATTTTTTGCAAGCCAAAATTTAGAAAACGATTTATATGGTGGTACCTCTCTTTAGATTTGTCTGGCAGAAGTGAGGCACACCAAGGTCAGCTGCCTTTTGGATTTCATTTTCATATTCATTTAACATTTTAAAAAGGGAATGGTTTTTACTAAAAATTTAAAATAATTCAAAAAACTGACAGTGCTGATGACAGACAATGTCATCAATAAATTTTGCTATGGATTTAATTTTTTAAAATAAAATTTAAAATCTCTGATATTTCTATTAAAACATGATGTTTTAAAGATTATTAAATTATGCGATACATAGAACAGTAGCAGAAAAATATAATACATTACACGATGCAAAAGGGCCCTTTTAAGTTTTGGAGGTTTTTAAAAAGCCTCGGCTTCGCCTCGGGCCCTTTAAAAAACCCCCTCACACCAAAAAACTTTCCCTCTTTAATGTAAATAACTATTTCGTTTATATCTCCTTAATTATTTATCTTATCAAAAATGTTTATATAACTTTTTTATAGATAATTTAAAAAGCTGTCTTTTTTGTTTTAGGTAACTTTTTGTATCTCTTATAGTTTATATAGTCGTAGTCCAAACATTCCGTGGTAGCAGGTTCCTGCCTGTAAATATACAGGGTCTTTGATTATATTTACGTGGCATCTGGAGCCTTTATTTTTAAAAATAGATAAAAGTGTTTTATATAAAAACTGTAGTTTTTTTTCCATATTATCTTTTAAAATTATCAGTATAAAAATATTGCAATAAAAAAATGGAAAATATAGGCAACTTTAACTTTTTTAAATGGAACACCCTGTATTTTATGCGCTACAACAATTTTTTTTCTGATTTCAAATATATATATATATATATATATATATATATATATATATATATATATATATATATATATATATATATATATATATATATATATATATATATATATATATATATATATACACATTAATGATATTTGAGTGAACCATTTTTGAGATGTTTTAGCTTAAATTATACATAAATTTAAAAAAAAAATCATACTAGTATCAAGAAAGAGAACAATAAAATTGTTATAATAAATTTGACGTCTCAATACTGTAAAAAGTTAAAGTTTATCATTTTAACTATTAAGAATAATTTATATTGCTTTCTTGTCCATGGGCTATTCAGAAGAGAAGGCTATTATGCATTTTTTATGACAACAATAATAATATAACGACAGTGTAAAGGGAATATTACTTATTATATCCTTAACAACGAGTACCATCAATATACACCATTAAATACATAGTAAGAAAGATTAGTGGACCAAAAACTTCAAAGTAAAGAAAAGGGCTGTAGCACGAAATGAGAACACAGATTTGGATATCTTCGTTTTTTTCCATAATAATTATTATACTTTTTCTATTGGACTAGCACTAACTACTTTTAATAAGTTTAGAAAATCCTGAAATATCAATCTCGGATGCGGCATCTGAACTTAATAAAACAGATTATAAAATTTATTCAACCTTAAAATTTTACAAATTTTATCCCTATAAATTTATGTCTCTCCAGAATTTTTCTGAAAAAAACATGCAGGACCGACCTGAGTATGCATTGGAAATAGCTAAGTTTATAGCAAGATCTAGAGTTTTTAAATAAAATTCTATTCACCGACGAGTCTTTCTTTACTATAGCAGAAATGTGTAATCGCAAAAAAAAACATTATTGGTCCAGAGAAAACCCTCACCAAATTCAGCAACATAACAATTTAATTGTTTCCATGGCTTTTTTGATAGTAACAGGAATTTTTTTTGCAATTTATTTATTATTTAAGCTAAAATATCTCGAAAATGGTTCCCCTAAATACCATCAATGTATATTTGAAATCAGAAAAACAATATCCTTCCATGTACAGGGTGTTGCATTTAAAAAAGTTGAAGGTGCCTATATTTAGGCTCCAGATTACACGTAAATATAATCAAAGACCTTGTACAAGTGTACAGTGTCGGTTTTTTTAGAGTTTTCTTTATTTTTTGCCGCTTGACCCCCAATTTTAACTTTAGATTCGTGTTCAAGGAAAAAATACTCCAGAAAATCTAAATCCGACACCCAGCAGAGACCACTTTTTTTGTGGACCTATGCTATTAATTGCTATGTTTTGTGAAGTTTCGACACATTCTTAACATTGGTAATAAGAGCAACGATGTAAGTGCTTACCTTTTACTTAATTCCTCCAAATCAAATTTTTTGTCACCAGTAAGTGTTTATGATAATTCCTTTTATAGGACCGACATATCGCGTAAAGTCACAAACGTAAATTTTCCTTGTTTATATATCACAAAACAATATCTGTTTAAAATCATTTATCTGTTTAAAACGTCAAAATCGAACACTGAATCATAAGTTTTTTTTTCAGTACCCGAAAGCTGTAAGATTCCCACAAGTGCACCGAACCAAAAAAGCGGTACCGCGGTCCTTGATCTACCTGCCACCGACTAAGTGGTACCTATTGTTTGCGCCGCGTTATTAATCTAGACTGCAGTGCAAAGTTAGATTTTCTTATGCGGTACTTGATCCTCTGCGGGTAGCTTAGAAAGTCCAGAGTACTTCTTTGATTCTCGCGCGGTACCACCTTCTTTTGTTTTTCGGAGATTGCGATAGGCTGTACGGGTGCAGGTGACGCCTATTTTTTTTAATGTAGGCTTAGGTGCGTTGAGAAAAATAAGGGCATTTAATTGTTCTAGTTGGTGTTCTCTGAGACTCCGTTATTTTAATTGCGTTTTTGATATATTTGACTCTCGGATGCTTAGAGCTGCCGCGAGACACGAGATACGAGACGTCTCGTCTCGTCTCGTCTCGAAGCCATTTTGTCTCGTCTCAGGCATTTTTCTCGAATTTCAGCGAGACGAGACGAGATAAAATCCTTCAGACAAAACTCGGAAAAGACAGGGCAAAAACCCCTTTTAAAAGTTTTTTTGACTTAAAAATTATTTAACTAACTGTAATAAATCTCCCAAAAATATATTTCTAGTTCTTAAGAAATACAGGTTGTTTAAAATTTAGTGTTCAAACTTGAACCGGGGTTTGGGTCTTGCAAAAATAAGTTTCTATAAACATGGGGCAAATCATCGTTTCAAAAAAAACAGGGGGTTTTTAAAAAAAAGTTAAGAATAATTGCTTTAAAAATATAATACCCCGTGGTTTTTATTATTTTTTTAAATTTTTTTTAAATATTTTACATCTATACATATTTGCCCATAAGAGAAGTGGTTTTTATGGAAAAATTAAGGGGGTTCCACTCTTGGGAACTGCTTTTCCCCTTTCTGTCAAATTTACAAATGAAATTTTTAAAAAAATAAAAAAGGTTTGTTAAATTAATATTTAATTTTAAGTTAATAAACTTTATCAACATTTTTGATTCTGAAATATTCTCCCCAAATACCCGCTCATGTTTTAAAATTAAACCCGATATTTTTTTACTCATGCGTGTTTTCTTTAAAAATCTGACTTGTCCCCCGGACTCGTGAAATTATGAGAAAACCACGTAAAAAATATCGTAAATTTTTAACCACCAGTTTATCACTTCGATAAAACAACTAAAATACAACCATTTTGTCTCTTGATTTTTTTAAAATTTTTCTTTCAAGAAAAAATTTAAAAACCCATTCTTTTTTTATACCCTTTTGAAAAGTAGCAGTTTTACTTTGACTTCTAAAAAAAACTCAAATACGAAAAGTTGTATTTTAAGTTGTTTTATGAAAATAATTGTTTTAAAAAATTATTTACAATTAAAGCTTCTTTTTAACTTTAGGACCCTGCGTATTTCCAATTTCGAAACGATGCATACCCGAACTTATGTTTACAGAGACTTTTTGCAAGATCTAACTGCTGAAAAAAGATTTTAAAACTATTGCTAAAATCACCCTGTATAACTATGAAGAAAAATTTCTAGAAAATATTTTACCTGTGTTTTGTAATAGAGTTTATGACTTATGTTCCATTATCTTTTAGATTTTTTTCTTTTTTTGTGGACATTTTTATGTCACTTATATGTTCTATATTTTTATTTTAAATAAAAAAACAAATTTTTAGGTTTATTATTTTATTTTTAGTTGCATATTATGGGTGTCCGTAAAGTCTGAAATCACCAATTTTTTGAGAAAACTACACAATTTTAAGAAAAGCTCAATCACGTCAACTTTTATTTTACAAGGCGTGTTATAAAAAAATATAAGCATTTATACAGGGTGTTCCATTTTTAAAAAATATTAATTCACCTTCTTACTTCTTACGAGCTTTAAACAGAAGAATGAACTAAGGAAAAATGTCAAAACATTTTACAACGGCAACCGTTTTATAGATCTTTAAATAGTAAAAAACAATGCAAAAACTATTGCCGCATCCCGAATAAAACGGTGTGTCGGCAAAGTATCAAGCGCGGCGGCACTTTGATTCCTATGCAGAGGTTGTTTTTGAACTTTTTTCTGTTAGTTGAGGATTTGCCGCTATTACGTTTTAAAAAGTTTTAATTTAAACTAAACACAATACACCCTTCTTAAAATACATACCAGTTTGCAGCAGATTTTGCAATTAGTTTGTAGGTATACAGTGTACAGGGTGAGTCAACGATGGCGAGGAGTAAGTAATTTAATGCCTTGAATATAAGATGTGTAGATAATGTGCTTATGTAAGTATTAGGTATATGGTTAAATAGTATGTTAAATTTTAACGATATTTTAAATTAGACAGGACACGTCCATAAAGTATTAGGGTGCTACAAAAGTATTTTTTTAAAATTTAAAATAGAATACCTATACCTACTCATATTTTTACAGTTTTGGATTCTATTTATTTAATTCTAGAAATTCCTATACCTACTTCATATTCTATACCCAGAAAGTTATACTTAATTATTATTGAAAAAGTTAAAAATTGAGAATAAACATTTCTAAAATTAAACATTGGAATTAATAATGTAATGATAAAATATGTGTGTTCCATTTAAAAAATATGTCTTTTTATCACCACCTTGTGCACTATGCAGACATAAAAATTCGTTTAAAAAATGTGTAACATGTACCTAAAAATAAAAATTGTCGGGTCCAAGCATTTTTATTAAACTTCGAACTAATTTTTTATTAAAATTATCCTATACATTACTAATGCACTGTATATTAAAATTAATTTAATTGAAATAAACCAAAACAACTCGAGATAAGAGACAAAACGAGACGAGACAGACAACGTTTGTCTCGTCTGTCTCGACCCTTGTCTCGTCTCGTCTCGAAATATATTATCTCGAAATTTCGAGACGAGACGAGACAAGGCTTTATCTCGTCTCGTCTCGTCTCGCGGCAACTCTACGGATGCTGGAAAGTTTCTAACGAGATTTAAACAAATTGTTGTGGATTATAATTGTACTTTTGTTTTAAGGTTGATTTATACAGACAAATAACATAAAAACGACAAAAAAAAATAAAATAAGAAATGGAAATAACTCTATTTAACAGAAGTCTCTAAACAAACGTCAATTTTAAATTATTTGTGTTTCAGTGTTTATCCTTTTTTGATTTTTTCATTTTTTTGTGTGTTTAAAGATTTAAAATAAGGGAACTAGAATGTGTGGTTTCGATGAGAATCTAATCGGACTTTTATGACAAAAAGAACGCAAAATATAAAAATTAATAAAAATGAGATAAGAAGATAAAAGTTGGTAACAGGGGCGTAGCTACCGCCGTATCAGTCGTAGCAATGATAGGGGTCCCCCGGGCTACAGGGGCCCCGACATGATTGTGTAAGCAAAAATTCGTAAAATGTTTTCCACAATGTCACTCAAGCTTTCTATAAGGGTTATTTTTTAGTTTATTTGAAAAAAAAAACATTTTTGGCAATAATATTAAAAAAAATAAAAAAATACAAATATTACCCTTAAGAAGGTATGCCCCACTAGATGGTCTTAAAAACACAACCCAAATTTTTCTTTATAATTAAAAATTTTAAAATGAAACTTTCTACAAAATTATTATAAACCTATATTTATAGGTGTCAGGATTTAGTTAATGTTTTTTCTGGAAAAAATACTTGACTTTTTCGGCTAAAAGCCTAGATTTTGGCGCTTCAAAAAACTTAGAGATATCCATCTTTTCTTTTTAAATTTTAAAAATGGTTTTAACATACTAAAGGCATTGACTTAGAGCGAACTTTGAATGTAGTGCTTCAGAAAATTGCATTACAGCAACCGTTCCACTGTTTAAAACCGTATACAAAAAAAAAACAAAAGAGACATATTTTTGATTTTCCTTCACCAATACCCCATTTTTTATTAAAATAACATAACAATGAAAAATCCCTAAAACGATATATTACTAGATTTTTTTACAATTTTCAACCACCACCATCTCTTCTTTACCCCCCCGTTCCAAGATTTTGTTTTAAAGTTATATATATATATATATATATATATATATATATATATATATATATATATATATATATATATATATATATATATATATATATATATATATATATATATATATATATATATATAACATTTAAACAAAATGTTTTAGTAAGAAGGGTGGTGATGGACGAAAAATCTGCCAATATATCTTTCATTGTTATGTTATTTTAATAAAAATGAGATAAAAAAAAGAAGGAAAAAAATCAGTAATGTGTCTTTTGTTTTTGTATACGGATTTTAAAACGTGAACAGCGCTATGATAATGTTCGTAGCAGCTGCCACCACGAAAGTTCGTTTCAATCGATCTTCTCTTATTCATAATATGTTAAAAACGTATTAAGTAAAGAAAGATATCTCTAGTTTTGACAAATAACAGCCGAAAATTTTTCAGAAAAGCGTAACTAAATCACTGACTATAGAAGCTGGGTTTATAAAATACCTTGTGGTCATTTATTACGATAAATGTCGTCTTTAAGACCATCTGGTGAGGCATACCTTCTTAAGGGTAATATTTATTTTTATTATTTTAATGTGTGCCAAAAATGTTTTTTCAGGCGAAATATGGCCGCGTGGCGGGTGACGTGTGGAAAACTGCAGGTACAGCTTACTCGGGGCTGGCTGGCCCGGGGACTATCGTGCACGACTATACGGCGTATCGCCCCCAGTGCTTCCTTCATCTCATTTACGAATTTTATATTTTGCGTTAACTGTCATAAAGAGTGATTAGTTCTCATCAAGCTACACTCTAGTTCCTTATTTACAAATCTTTACACAAAGAAATGAAAATCAAAGAGATGAAACAGTACAAATAATTGACGTTTATTGGGAGCTTCTGTAACTCAGGGGTGCTTTCCATTTCTTATTTTATTTTTTGATAGATTTTATTTGTGTATAAGCAAACAAAGTACAGTATAATCACAACATTTGTTTAATCTCGTTAAGCCCCCTTTGAAATTACCGCAGTGAACTGAAGATAGCTAACAATCTCGTGCGAGGGCCTAGGATAATATATTTCGAGGACGAGGACGAGGACGAAGTCGAACGAGGCGAGACAAACGTTTGTCGTCTCATCTCGTTTCGTTATTTCAAGTGGGGTAATTTTTAATATGCAATTAAGTAGTAATGTACCAGGATATTTAATAAAAATTAGTTCATTAATAAAAATAACCTGGTTCATTTTGTTTTTAGTACATGTGCACATTTACCAGCAAAATTTTTATGTCTGCATATTCTGAAAATGTTGATAAAAGGCATATTTGGAAGTGGAGTTTTATTTTAATATTGCATTAATTATTTCATTGCAAGAAATGTTTATTATCAGTACAACTTTGTCAGCATAGATAAAGTGCCTTCTGGGGTATGATGTCAGTGAATATGGGAGGCCTACTGCAGAATGGAAACAAATGAGATCCCAAACAGAAATATGGTAGTATAGATACATTCTATTTTATTTAAAAAACAACACCTATGCTACAATAATCTATTTAAAATATCGTTAAGAACAACTATTTAAACCATATACCTAATATACATATACATCTTCAGAACAGTGTCTTATCTCATGTCGTTGATACCCACATTACCTGCCTACAATAAAATCTGCCAATAGAAAGTGTATTGTGTTTGGTTAAATTAAAGCTTTTAAAGCTGTAATAGACGAAATCCCTCGGCTTTAACGAAGGCGTTCGAAACTCTGCATAGGAGATCAAGTGCCGCCGCGCCGCCTGTATACCTGTTTATTCGGGGATGTAATATTTTGCATGTTTTACTGATAAGATCAAACAGTGCCATTAATAAATGTTTTGACATTTTCTTCTGTTTTAACTAATAATAGAAGGTGAATTAATATTTTTAAAGCACCCCTCTTATAAAATGTACTATTACTATACTTACTGTAATAAAAGTTGACTTGTGTTCAACACTACTAAGAATTAAACAGACAAAAGTATTGATTTCAGACTTTCCTTCTTTTTTACCTGCACATTTTTTGTAAAATAACAACAACAATGAAAATCCCCTAAACGATATATTACTAGATTTTTACAGTGCCAACCACCACCATCTCTTCTTTGTTCAGATTTTGTTTAAATGTTATATATATATATATATATATATATATATATATATATATATATATATATATATATTTTATATATATATATATATATATAGATATATATATTACTTAATTTTTTAAAATAATTTTAAAATTTCCTCCCCTCTCCTTTTTACCCCCACGACAATTTTTGTTAGAATGTCATTTAGACTGTAAAATCAATTTGTACATCAAAAAGCCAATAATACATTTATATTAATCAATTTTTTGCTAATAACCTCTATTTACCACCCACTGAAGAATATATTTAAAAACAATCACAAATGGTTCTCTTATAGATGCCACCTGTGCTTTAAAAATTTGAAGTTTATGGCTTAATTCCTTCAGAAGTTATCGAACCAACAGACAGAAAGACAGACCGACCGATTTTTTTGCTCCAATTAGTTTTTTTTGCACGTTTTTGGACATTTTAAGCTGATTTAGTTGATCATTTTTTTGACCGATACTATATTTATTTCCCCTCACTTTGTGATGTGGAAGTAAAAGTTAACATGGCGATTTTATTATTATCTATGATATATTTGTCAATAAAAAGCAGGGTTTTCTCACGATCCCACTGCATCCTGTTCCACAAAAAATGCAAAACCTCAAAAAGTGAATTTTATTTAAATAACAAAATAGGAAAAAACCACGACTTTTTATACTCTCGCTACGAACAAACTGATTAAGTGATTGACTAGCGCCAAACACTTCAAAGGGATTCGCGAAAAAACCGACAACCCGATGGAGCAGCGGCGAGCGCGAGCAGCTCGCTGCGTGAATGTTCGATGTGTAACATGTTTTGTTACAAGTCAGTCGCCGCCTTAAGTTGCCCAAAAAGTCGAAGGCTTCTTTTTCTTGGATAATTCGCCAAAATACGGTTAAACCCAACGGTCTCCAAGGCAGTATTTGTCGTTCCTTTTTGGCTACACCATGCTTCAAATATTTGAAAAGCCCCTGTCGTATTGCAGTTTGCTTTTTATTGGCAGCAAACGCTCCAATTCTGTCTGCCGCTCCTTTTAATTCGAGTGGGGTACAATCCACCGCTTCATCTTCACTTTCGAAAACCATTTATTTGGTAATTGTCTCGAAAGTTGCCTCCTCTCCGATTTTGACCAAATTTGTTATACGGGGGTTTTTTGGGGAGTTGATTACGAATATTTTTTCGGCAACGTTTCGTTTTCGAGATATTCATCATCAAAGTTAAAAATCAAACTAACCTTATTTACACTATTCCTCCTTCTTTTTGCACAGAATTCTTGATTTTTACACTACATTAGCACACAATATTTCATAAACACCTTTTAAAAAATTGTTTTTATATTTATTTTACACCTTTTTTCATTTAATTGCAAACATCCACTTTTACACGCCCCAACGTGGCCGCAATGTATACACTGGTTATTTTATAAGCAAATATGGCTGCTGCCTTTAAACTTAAAAGTTCGCAATTTAATTGAAAAAAAGTGTAAAATAAATAAAAATTCAAGATTTCAAAAGGTGTTTTTTTTATATTGTGCCGTGCTGATTAAAGAAAAAAGGAGTAAAGAAAAAAAACATCGTCATTTACTCAGACAGCCAAGCGGCCCTGAAGGCCATCAGTTCTCCAAAAGTTAATTTCAAACTAGTGGGGGACTGTATACAGGCCCTGGATAAAGTCGGCTTGGCAAACAATCTTACGGTAGCCTGGGTACCAGGCCACCCAGGTAACGAAGAGGCCGACGACCTAGCCAAAAGAGGATCAGCCATGGAAATGATAGGCCCTGAGCCATTCTGTGGAATCTCGGCAGGCCTTCTTAAAGCATCTATCAAGAGCTGGGTAGACAGAGAGTTTCAAAGCTGGTGGTTAGAAACACCAGGACAACGACAGGCAAAGCAATTCATTAAGACCTGCTCGGCCAAGATTACCTCGGACCACCTGACACACAGTCGTAAAGTCGTAAGTATAACGGTAGGTCAACTAACAGAACATTGCAAACTCAACAAGCACCTGGAAAGAATAGACCTGGTGGAGGACAGCCTGCGTAGGTTCTGCCAGGAGGCTGAAGAAACAGCCGTACATGTGTGGTGCCACTGTGAAGCATTATGTAGGCTTAGGTTTACTAGGCTTGGTGAGGAAAAGTCAAAACCGGCAAGATATATGAAGTGGCCAGTGTCAAGACTCTGGAGTCTAGTTAAGAAGACGGGCCTGGACAAGGTACTATAAAGAACGACAGGAGAAACCACAATAAATCTGGCAAGGTTGCAGTGGTGGAGGTCATTTTTGCCATCTCCGCTCAAATAATCTAATCTAATCTAAGGTGTTTTAAAAATATTGTGTGCCACTTCAGTGTAAAAATCAAAAAGTGTGTACAAAAAGAAGGGAGAATATAGTGAAAATGAGGTTGGTTTAATTTTCAATTTTGATGATGAATATCTCAAAAACGAAAACTTGCCGAATAAATATTTTTTCAGGTCATAAAAAAGCGCACCAAAAAACCCCTGTATACCAAATTTGGTCAAAATCGAAGAGGAGGCAACTTTACCATTTCTTTTTTAGAAAAATGTATTATTTTTGCAAAAAATATCAAGAAAAACTACTTGGTTGAGGCGTTATTCACTCTGCCGTTTCGCCTTTAAGACCGTTAAAATTGATCACACTGACACTGATTTTTTTCTGAGGGAAATTTTACACTGTCAAAGTTCTTTGACAATATAATATGTAGGATTTCGTATATTAAAATCTTTGAGTTTTTGCCTTAAAAATAAAGGGTTGAAAATAAAAGTGTATACAAACCTTGATGGAATTTTATACTGTACTGTAAAACGCATTCTTAAATACTTGGTTTTAGTCCGGAAAATAAACTTTTACAGTATTGAGTCCAGTAAAAAAAGTTTTACCGGACTAGTCCGGTAAAAAAAATTTTACCGGACTTAATACTGTAATAGATATTTATGTTATAAGGATCATAATAACGATCATTATGGTAGTAGCCGTGTATATTATCAGACGAGGCGTGTGCCATAATGGTTGTTTATGATCCGAATTTCATTCAACATTTTATATTCCGACGATTTCTTTAAAAATACATTTCTTGTTGCATTTGAGTTAGTGATGTAAACGTAGCTTAATTTCAGTACACTATGACAGATATACAAAGCACGTTAAAAATACGTTATTATTTCAAAACAATAATTTTGGCAGTGCAGTATGAAATAAAATATTGTATAGTCTGTCTCAAAGTGTATCGTGTTAGCTCTTGCCTTCATTTATGGATTATACCTGCCGACAGCAATAAAACTGCGGATCGGTAGGTATTAAAGGACAGAACATTAGGGACGGATAAATAATATAAAGATTTATAATTTATTGTTTATTTAGGTAAGTATAATCTTAAAATTAAATTAAGAAATTAAATATATGCAAAGTTTTAATAAATTTATAACTGCATTATCTATACATAATTACATATTTAATCTAAACATCTAAATCTATATTCTGTTTCATGAATTATATAAATATTGTACTTTGTCTTGCTGTATACATATTAGTTTAAAGAAGTATATGTTTAGATTATAGAGATGTAAAAAGTTATAGTTATTTAATTTATCCCGGCTGGAAATCAATGGCTCCAACTTGGCAGCATCTGAAAATATATGCAGTCGAGAATTTGAAATGTTACTAGTTACTGGTTTTACACATACTATCGTAAGTCATCATTGAGATTAATTACATTTCGTCAGACAGTTTTGACTGGAATCAATCCCATCCTTTGGATAGTGTGTCGTGTGTATCGATGAAGGTAATTAAATCTCCAAGTGCGTAATCTGTACGATTCCATTACTACTTGTCTTTTGTCTATTTTGCGGCATTTAAATCCCATGTTACAAACAACTCTATGGAGGGTGGCCCGGCTAATATTTATATTGGTTTCGTCTTCGTCTAGCTTCTTTTTTAGTTTATCCAAGGTAGGAATAACTCCGCTTTCACAAAGACAATATATTTTCCTTCTTATTAGTTACTGATCACTATTGTCTATACGGTGAGATTGAAAATCACTAAGTTTTTTTATTTTGTTCAATTCTTCACTAATAATAATATCCTTTATCGATGATATTGGAGTTTTGTAAGTAGACGGGTTTTCAAACTTCTTGTTTAATTAGACCTCTACTGATTAAAGTTTCATACACTTTTTTCACAACCTGTTTTGCATCTAATGACAAATGATTTCGACGCGACATAGTTATATTCTCGTAAAACAACTTTTTCGAAACGCACAGTAAAAACGATTATTCAACACTGCCACTAAAATATTAGCCAAAATATTTATATGCCTAATGGTTAATACTCAAGAAATACCTGGCCCACCCCTGCCCTTATGAACAAATGGGTTTACCCAATAACAATAGGTAATAAAATCGTTAAAGGTTTATTGGCTTATGGTCCGTCAAAAGCCATAACTATATACTTTGAGACAGACTATACATTATTCGTCCGAAAACCTTTACAGTTTTCGTTTTAAAATTCCAGACTCGGCTTCTTTATCGCCTCGTCCGTAAACACCTTACTTACACTGCAAAAGTTTATTTTCCGGATTTATTACGTAAATATCTATTGCAGCTCGATCCACTGTGCTGTAAACGTCAATGAATTAAATAATAAAAAAAAAACTTAGTGTGAATTATATACACAAATTTCTACATGTATTTTTCAGAAACCGTGTATAATCAGGCTGTTACCTAATGCTAAAGAAATTGCATAAACTAAATCGATTCGCATAAAAATTCTTGGTGTGTTTTAGAGGAAATTTTTGTGACCTACATCAACATTATTTAAATACATTTTTATTCATAAATATTGGTAATATGCAATTATGCTTATGTAGAAAAGCTATTAGGTGTGCAATCGTTTACAATAGCGTTATTTTAAGTTTAGTAAGTTATAGTCCAAGAGCTGGCAGCTACATTAACTAACCTGCGAGGTATAGTTTGTCTCAAAGTATAGCGTGTTAGCTTTTGCCTTTATTTATGGATTATACCTGCCGACAACAATAAAACTGCGGATCAGTAGGTATTAAAGGACAGAACATTAGGGACGGACGATAATAATATAAAGATATATAATTTGTTGTTTATTTAGGTAGGTATAATCTTAAAATTACATTAAGAAATTAAATATATGCAAAGTTTTAATAAATTTATAACTATATTATCTATACGTAATTACATTTTTGATCTGAATATCTAAATCTTATTCTGTTTCACTATCAGAGTCATCATTGAGATTAATTACAATAGGATTTATGTTGTTTTGTATAGAAATGTAAGAGTCCTCAATTTTAATAATGTGCTGTACTGAATTTTTCCAGCTCTCAACTGGTATGTTGGTAATTACATTTTTATCAAATTTATAACACTGGGACTTAAAGTAGGTGTAACATTTTCTGCTCTGATCTTTGATTTTACTTAGTTCCACAAATGCTCTATGGGGTTAAACATACAGTTATACGAAGGAAGTCGTAAGACAGTATGCCCAGCCTGTTCAGCCAAATTATCACATACATATTGTTTTTTAATTGCATATGAATTTAGGACTTTCAAAAGTTGCGCTTTTTTATAACTGAACTCAAAATAAAAATCATTTTTTAACAAATATTCCTGGATTTCAGTTTTTGAACTTGATGAAGCTGGTGCTTTGTGTAGCAGACGGCTGTGGTAGCTTGCGTTATCAATGATAATAACACTGTTGTTTGGAATATTTTTTAAATGATAATTTTAAAACCAGTTTTCAAAAAGTTCTGCACTTGTATCCTCATGATAATCCAAGCTAGAATTCTTAATATTCTTTGCAGACAACAGCAAGCAGTTTGGAACAAATCCGTCTTCTGAACCAGCGTGAATTATGGTAATGCGTTTTCCTTTATTTGAAGGTGCTTTCGTCTGACAGTTTTGACTGGAATCAACCCATCCTTTGGATACTGTGTCGTGTGTATCGAACCATGTTTCATCAAGGTAAATTATGGATCTGTTTTCTAACCTATATCTTTTAATTTCTTAAAGGTAATTAAATCTCCAAGTGCGTAATCTGTGCGATTCCATTACTACTTGTCTTTTGTCTATTTTGCGGTATTTTACAAACAACTCTATGGAGGGTGGAACAGCTAATATTTATATTGGTTTCGTCTTCGTCTAACTTCTTTTTCAGTTTATTCAAGGTAGGAACTACTTTGCTTTCATAAAGACAATATATTTTCCTTCTTTTTAGGTCCTGATCACTATTGTCTATACGGTGAGATTAAAAATCACTACGTTTTTTTGTTTTGTTCAATTCTTCACTAATAATAATATCCTTTATCGATGATATTGAAGTTTTTGTAAGTTGACAGGTTTCTTCTTTTAAAGCTTCTTGTTTAATTAGTCCTCTACTGATTAAAGTTTTATACACATTTTTCACAACCTGTTTTGCATCTAATGACAAATGATTTCGACGCGACATAGTTATATTCTCGTAAAACAACTTTTTTGAAACGCACAGTTAAATACCTGCCATTATGAAATAATGGATTTACCCAATAACAATAGGTAATAAAATCGTTAAAGGTTTATTGGGGTATTGTCCGTCAAAAGCCATAGCGATATACTTTGAGACAGACTATACACTTGCGAGCGAAAAATTCCGCACACTTAGGTTAACATTTTCTGTCATATTTTCGAAATTGCGTAAACTGGGTTTTAACCTTTAAGGCCTTAGACAATTAAACTAATAAAAAACGTATATTTTTAAATAAGTAACGTTTTTCACCAACAAGCAAAATAAATGTCAACGGATTATTATAAGATTAATTGAGCGTTTAATAGGTATATTACGTATTTCGTTTTCAAATCTATTTAAACAATAGAAAAACATACAAACATTAAGAATATTAGTTTACTAATATTTTAATCTAGCGCCGTTTTTGTTGATAATAAGCTCTAAAAGCTTGGGCATGGATACTACTTATTAGTCTTTGGATATGATGTGCATTATAGCATATTACCTTATTCTTCTTCTTCCCTGGGAGCCGTCTTGATTAACTACCGGAGGCAGCGCAGCCTTATGGGCTTTTTGTGCCTAATCTCCCATTGTCTTTTATATCAATCCTCCCATTAGTCTTGTTCCTTCTACAAGTCTGTATAACCCCGAGACTGGTTGGTTGATATATTCTTGTGGGCTCATTTCTGGTTGCCCAAATAATGCCTGTCTTTTGTGATTCAATGCTTTACATTCGCACAGGATATGGTAGGCTGTTTCTTCCCCCTCGTCGCACATTCGGCAACTTGGGTCCCCATTGTATGAGCCTACCTTGTGTAGGTGTCCTCTTAGGTTATCATGCACTGTTAGCAACGCTACTGTTATGCGAAGTCTTTTCCTACTTTGTCTGAGTAGTTCTTCCTTCGTTCTTTTGGATGGGCCTCTTATGAAGCTTTTTCCATGTCTTATTCTACTGAGGTTTCCCCAGTATTCTTCGTGTTTGTTTCGTATCCATTCTCTGGTTTGCCCTCGTGCCGTGGTTTTGGACACTCCAAGGGCAGGTTCTGACCCAAAGTATGGTGTGGATGATCCATGTCTCGCTAGCTCATCCGCTTATTCGTTGCCTTCTATCCCCGAATGTCCTGATACCCACAAGAGAGTTACTCTTTTGCGTTCTCCCAGGACTTCCAGTTCTTTTTGGCATTCCCATTTCAGCTTGGACGTTACCTTGGGGTTTACTAGTGCTCCTAGTGACGCTTGGCTGTCTGTTATTATGCAGATCCGCTTCTTTTTATAAGCCCTCCTGTTATTTTCTTTTGCACAGTGCAGTAAAGCATATATTTCCGTTTGAAATACAGAACTGTGTGTTCCAAGTGAAATGGAGAACTGTGAATTTCTCATTTCACTGTACACGCCCGCTCCAGTTCCCTGCTCATTTTTGGAGCCATCCGTATACCAGATGATGTTTCCAACCGTGTCGGGGAGATCGGGTTGCTGCCACTCACTTTGATCTGGAATTTTTACCTCGAAATTTTTGTTGTATGAGTATTGGGGAATCATCTGGTCTGTTCTCTCGTCCAGGATGTTGCCGCCAACCTGACTTTTTATGTTGTTGTGTCCTAAACTAGCGTAGACACCAGTTGGTTTCTGTTGCAGTCGGAAGTAGCTCATTTTTGCCTCTCCCATCACTATAAGGTTAAGTGGTGGAAGGTCTAAGAGACACTCCATGGCTGCTGTTGGGGTTGTTTTAATTGCTCCTGTTATAGCTAAGCAAGCAAGTTTCTGTACCTTGGCCAGTTCTGTAACAGCAGTTCTTTGTCGCATTTTTGTCCACCATACCAGTGATGCGTATGTTATCATAGGCCTTACCACCATGGTGTATAACAATAGACCATGTTTGGTTTAAGGCCCCATGTTTCCCATGAGCGCGTCTGATTAACATAAGAGTCATCTCCGCTTTCTTTCTTATTTTCTGAAGATGGTGGTTCCAGGTAAGTTTGAAGTCTAAGATGACACCCAAATATTTTACCTCTCCCAAAATCTTAATTGTTTCACCTCGTAGGATCAGGGGTCCTAAGCCCTCTAGATTTCTCTTTTTGGCAAAGGCAACTATTTGGCTGATTTAGAAGCACATTACCAAAATTTTGTTTCATGGGTTATTTGCATTTTGTGGACGAAAATTATTGGCCTTATTAATCATTTTGGCCATGTGACCCCAAACATTTTCTATCAGATTGACCTCTGCAGCAACTCTTCATGCCGTGTGAAGAGGGCAGTTGTCTTGTTGCCCAAAGGCCCTCGGCTTTGTAAGATTGTTGCCTGCAGAGGCATAAACATCTTCATAATGCCCTTAATACATAAATAACTATTTTATAAATAAAGCAAAAATTTGTGATCAAATTCGTACACTTGTAATGTAAAGTTCAATACTTCATATTTCCGAAAGTATTTACCTTAGCAATTTAAATTTTTACCACGATGTCATTAGCTAGAATTATTTGTATATTTTAGCTTTAAATTTTTTTCTGTAAAAAAAATAATGTAATAAAATACCCCATTTTTTAAAAACATTTAAGAAGTTTTAGGCCTGATAAAATAGTTTTGCAAGAGCGTCAACCCTGCCAGAGATTGATTTTCTTATTTATCTATTATTAAATTAATCGTACACTAAATTGACTTTGACAGAACGGCCATTAAATTGGCAATCTTTTTCCTTTCGTAAAAAAAGGGTTATGCCACCTTCTACTCAATATAAATACCTGTTAAACTAATAAAGAAACAAGTTCCTTGTAGTGTCTAAAAATATTTTTTAAAATGCCAAACTAACTTTGGATCAAAAAGATTAATTATTCATTAATTGAGCAGAGTGGTTGGAGAAAAGATTACTATTCATTTTGTTAAAAAAAGGCAGGAAAACCTCCTTTGGGAAGAGCTTGAAGTGTCCCCCAAACTATGAATCAAGAACAAGACAATAATTTAGTTAATGTTTTGAGAAACCAACCATTTAAACTGTAGTTACAGCAAAACGGAAGCAATTTCCCAGCATCGGTTAGCCACGGCGAAGAATAAGCAAATATTCGGGAATCGCTGCCCCGGCACCCAAAACCGTTTTTAACAAATCAAATAAAGAACAAGCATTGGATTTGCTCTACAATTTTACTTGGAACCTCCGATTTTTTAAAAAAATATAATATTCACCGATGAAAAAGTGTTT
>JAHBCN010006041.1:0-50000 GCA_019359885.1 Listronotus oregonensis | reverse complement strand
AAAGTTTGTTACTTATAGAAACTTTAAGAATTTGGATAGGTTAGCTTTTAATCGTTATCTTAATGAGATAAATTGGGGAGAGGTATTTAGTTTTACGGAAATAGATGATAAGGTAGAACGTCTTACGCATAATCTGACGCAACTATTTGATAGGCACGCACCTTTTATCACAGTTAGGGTAACAAAGCCGAAAGCACCTTGGTTTACGGACACTCTTAAGGAAATGAAAAAATACAGAAATTCCTTGCTTTCTAAATATAAAAAACAAACTTCCGGCTGACTGGGAAGCTTATAAAAATGTTCGTAACATTTTTATAAGCAGTTAGAAATGAAAAGAGAGGGTATCTGAATTTTTTGAATAAAGAAAAGAACAAGAAAGCCCTATGGAATGGCTTGGCTAATCTTAATGTATATAGTAAAGCAAAGAGCAATTCTGCATCGGAACTTCCGGATGGCTTAAAAATCCGGAAGCGATTAACCAGTTTTTTCTAGAGTCTGTACGCCGGGTGTCTACGCCAGTTTCACCAGAGACCGTTCGAGGATACCTGGGTAGCAGAGTAACAGATCAAGAGTTCGATTTAAAATTGGTTAATAGTGATGGTGTATCTGAAGCTATTTCGCAAATAAAATCAAATGCCAGTGGCATTGACAGTATATCATTGGAAATGGTTAAGATGTGCTGCCCTGCTCTTATACCGGTGTTAACTCATATATTTAATACCTGCATCGAAAAAGGCTAATTTCCGTCGCTGTGGAAAAAAGCAATAGTGCTGCCGTTGCCCAAGGTATCTAACCCGAATGATTTTTCTGATCTGCGGCCAATAAGTCTACTATGTGTGTTTTCTAAGATTTTTAAAAGCTTTATATATATATATATATATATATATATATATATATATATATATATATATATATATATATATATATATATATATATATATATATATATATAAGCAGATGATTGAGTATATTGTAGAAAATAATTTGCTTTCAGATACGCAGTCGGGATTTCTCCAAGGTCTTAGTACTGCTTCAGCTCTTCTGGGGGTATTGAACGACATTATTAGTGCTTATGATAGGGGCGAAACTACAGCTTTGGTACTATTAGACTTCAGCAAAGCTTTCGACACTCTTCATCATAACCTACTTTTAGCAAAGTTATTTCATTATGGGTTCTTACCAAATGCGTTACGTTTTTCTAGCAATTATCTTTCGAATCGGTCCCAGATAACAAGGGTTGACAACGCGTACTCTGAGCCGGCCGAATTAAACAGGGGCGTCCCACAGGGATCCATTTTGGGCCCCTTATTTTTTATACTTTATATAAATGACCTAAAAAATAAAATTCAAAACTGTAGCCTAGCTCAATACTGCGATGATACACAAATTTATAATCACTTTACTAAGAATAATGTTAACGTAGCAATGGAATCACTATGTCGAAGTTTAAATGCAGTACATCATTATTCAACGGTGAGTGGTTTAAAATTAAATCCAAAAAAATCGGCTGTGATTTAGATTGGACCCTTGGCATCATGGTCGCGAATGAACAGTTAGATTCTAATAGATAATGAAAAAGTATTAAATGTAAAAGAACACAAAAACTTGGTGTTGTTTTTGCCACAAATTTAAGATTTCAGGCACAGGTATCTAAGGTAGTTCAAAGGGCATACATGTCCCTAGGAAACTTGTATAAGAGTAGGGATCTGTTAAATGTTGCTTTAAAAAAGCAGCTTTGTGAGGCCCTTGTATTGTCACATTGTAATTACTCCAATTTTGTTTATGGACCATGTCTTGATGCTTCCAATAGGTACAAATTACAAAAAATACAGAACCCTTGCATTCGCTTTATTTATGGTTTAAGAAGACGGGATCATGTAACATACAAGCTAAGAGATTTAAAATGGCTTAATGTGCAAAATAGGGAAAAACTTCATTACTGCTGTTTCCTGTTCAAACTTTTAAAAAATAAGTATCCTTCTCATTTATATAATAAACTCAAAACAGGAACTAGTAGACATGCTCGAACAACGCGCACGGTTTTAAAGTTTGATGCACCCCGACATTGCACTGCGATTTTTCAGAGATCATTTTGTTTTAGTGCTCCAAGATTAATAAATAAATTTGATATTGGGCGGGAGATATCTTTTTACTCCTTTAAAAGGAAATTAAAGAAAATATTGCTTGAAAGCCAACAAATAAGACAGTACGGAGTAGTTCATTTTGATAAGATATTGTGTTTATTTTTCTTAGTGTAGGTATTTTAATAAACTGTAAAATTCGTATACCTAGTGATTGAATGTTCCTACAATTATTGCTTTATGTTTTATATTTTATTGCAAATTGTTTAGTCTATGCTATACTATTTTGTAGATTTGTTTTTGTTATTTTGTTTTTATGCTTGGTTTGGGGAATTGTATTTTTTTTCTTTCACTTTTTTATAGGAGATTTAATTATTTGTAATTTGTAACAGTTTTTTGTACTCGGTTAAGTTAACAGCATTGCTGTCCTTCGCCGAGGATAAAATAAATGCTTATTATTTATTTACATATATATATATATATATATATATATATATATATATATATATATATATATATATATATATATATATATATATATATATATATATATATATATATATATATATACATACATACATGTACAGAGTACTTACACAAGTCAATAAATATAACACTCAACTACATGTTTACTAAAAAGATGGAATAGAAGTGTTTAGGAACTCCTGAACTAAGTAAAATGCTTTGCTGATAAGAAATGTCTTTAGCTTCCTTTTAAATTCCTTTAAAGGAGAGTCCCTGTAAAAGACCGAGAACTTATTAAAAAAGTGAAAACCTAAGTACCCAGGACCATCCTGAAACCTTTTACCTCTCCAGTACCTCGGCACAAGGTCAGACCTGTGGCGAGTAATACGGTCATGGCGAGCTCTGTGAGTTATATACTGATCTATATGCATCTTAACATACAGTAAGGTTTCCAGGATAAACAATAATGGAAAAGTCAAAATTTTGTTGTCTATAAATGCCTATCGACAATCATCTCTGTAACCCAAACCCGAAACCACCGTTACAGCTCTTCTTTGCAAACCAAAGACCAGTGCAGCACCACTGCCATGACCCCACGCTACAACAGCATATGAAATGTGGGAGTGAATAGTAGCAAAGAATACATCCCTCAAAACCCTGGAGAATACACACTCACTCAGGTTTCTAAGCATAAAGATATTTTTGCTTAATTTTTTGCATAGTTGCGTGATATGAGCATGCAATGCATCCGACTGTCCACACTGTGTGTGTGTGTGTGTGTGTGTGTGCCTAAAATACAACCTTTTGCAACATGTATCGAAAAAAGCTATTTTAAAATCCATACAACTTCTACAGTTAGGGTACTTCTATTATTTTTTATATCCGAAAATCATGTAGTTAGTAAATAAACACCTTGTACATTATGTAAAAGTTTTTTCTCAAAATAAATAAAATTGGATTGTTAATCAATTCATTTATGGTTATTATAAATAACCGAGGAAATATCGTGTCTCTAATCATTAATTTTATTAAAAAAATAAAATAAAAAGGAAAAATCCTGACCAAATCTCAGAATGACTTGTTTTTAGAGTATATTATAAAAAAATCAGGATACACTAAAACAAGGTAAATTTACTAACGAATTTACCCACTAGAAAGCATAGAAATCGTGGGAGGAAAGAAAAAGCATACTGTATGGGGTGCCTAATGGAGAATCCGAAGAATGGAAACACTGGGGAGAAGTAATTAATCCGTTATATCTGTTAACGTTTTGTTAAATTTATGACGGTACGTAAACCCTTTAAAGTAGAATTTATAATCTGATATATACGAGATCAAAATATATCGAGTCAAAAATAATAAAATCTTATAAATCAAGTGATTAAAACTTAAAAACAAATGTTATTTCCAATTTATAATAATTTTAGAAAGTATGAATTATTATATATCTTTTTTTTTATTTTGGTGGGTAAAAAACTGTCTATAATATAAAAAGTAATATCTAGGTTTGGGACTTCCCTGAGTAAAAACGAATTTTTATTTTTGGTTAGGAATAATTTAATCAAGAATAACTAAATATTGGACAAAAAGAAAGGCTTATGGGTTTTTGTTTTAAGGTTTGTTGCAATAGTTTATATAGGTATATAATTAATTTAAAATTACTATAAAAAGAAACATTTTTATATTAAGCTTCTCAGAATTTTGTATACTTTTTCTTTAATATAAGCAAAATAAATTTCATATCGCGCAGCTTAAAATATTATAATGAATCAAATTTTAGTGAAGGCTTCATAAATATGAAACACGATAAAGATAACGCAACATATTGTCTGGCACAGTTTAAAATACATATTAATAATGACTTTGTTATTTTAATTGATGATGATGTTGCTGATTAAAAATAATGAAATACTAGACTGCTAATGTTAGTTACTTGCACATTTTTTATGGACTAGTGTAATACCTACCATATATATTTATAATTATTGCTGATGTGTTTAAAAAAGACATTAATCAAAAATACATTATGGGTTTCGATTGCTATTGCTTTTAACATTGACATTAACAACTATACCTTTACCGAAGAGTCAGTTATTCTCAAGGACGTTTAAAGGTGTATGGAAGCCCAATAATGTAGAACAAAATTGTCCAGGCGTGCAGGGCAACGGGAATCGGGGGATTGGCCCCGCGGAGTTTGCGCAATGAATAGTAGGTCAGAGCCGGACTTCCATAATTCTTTGTTACTATCTATAAAGTTGACATCATCAAATGTCAAATTCAAGGATTCACTGTTTTTTTATTTTTTGCACAAAATTGTTGGTTATTAAACGATACTACCATAGAATATTTAAATTGTTGTGTAATATTGGATTTTATATCATCTGATATAATATGAAAAGAATAGATGGCGCCACTTTACAGCCTTCTATTTAAATGGTCGATATTTTTGGGAGTTTTGAATTTTTGCCAATAATCTTTGTAAATAAATAAAAACACGATTTTTTAAAAATAAATTTCAAACATTGTATGATAGTTTCATGTACTTATCACCAATTTTGTAATAAAAGAAGGGCAAGATAGTGTACATGAGTTTAATCTAATCCTAAGATTGTGCTTGTACATTAAAAAGTGAAAATTTTTATAACTGCTTTTTAGGGATATACTTTTCACTAATAACAAACATTCATGAGACAGAATAACAGTGGTTAAAAATGTTTAGTAACCTTTGGTACCTAGGTATCCATCGTAACAGTATCCGTTAACTATTATGTGTCTACAGTATGTCGAGCTTAAAAAGTTGATAATGTAAGTTTAAAAAATCAAAAATCTAATTTTTTTTTAAACAAATACAGAAAAAGCAAAAAGGAACTTTAACATAAAATTGTACTTTCTTTTATTCAATTAGAGGGATCTGTATATATTAAAATTTGCCTGGACTGTCCAGTAATTAATAATTTTGATCCTTTAAGAAAATGTACTAAATTATTAAATGAAATAAAAGTACCTAAATGTAAACCTTATTTATTTTATGTTTTACCTATCTATTATTGATCTATAATACCTTAGATTATCTCTTAAACTGCCAAAGCTGCATTAATAAAGAAATAATTGCAGTTGGTTGCATCAGGAGGCAATAACAATACTTAATGGGGATAGTAAAAATAAGCTCAAAAATTTTTATTTGCCGGTACATTGTAAGTATCCGGACTATTTTTTGGCGTTTTTGGAAATACTAATTCGCAATTCCGCAAACTAACCAGAAATAAAGCAATCAATCTCTAAGAACCAAAATTTTAGATAGGCGATCTTGACGCTGTCGTGTTCCTCTACGACGGCGACGCCGACGTCTGGTGCCTCAGGCCCTGTGTCCTTGGCCTTTTTAGAACCATTAATAGGAACATCTCAAAATTGTAAGATTAATTTGTTCTTCTGTTACTTTCTTGCACTTGCCCATATTTCGCTCCCACAAGCTGTCCAATATGTTCAGGTGTTCGCACCCGAAGCATATTGTCTGTTAAAATAAAGCAGTTTGAAATCAACCCTGTAAACATTTACCTCCAATTATTGTGAGCAAAAATTCAAAAAATTTAATTGGATAGATCCAAAAAAAAGCTCAAAAACAATGTTAAAGAAGTGATTTTAATATGAATAATTATTCTTAAACTACACCTGCCTATGGAACGGTTGAAAATATTTACAAAGAGCCCAGGTGTTTTTATGGATAGTAAATTTGTAAAAGAAAAATTATACACATTTATTTGAACAAGTATATTTTAAATCAATAATTTTGTATTATGGTAATTACTTGCTTAACTCTTTTACAAATATGTAGAAAACGATTAAATACAGTTATTTCCCGTTTAAATATTTTATTATTATAAAAATAAGCATAATAATTTGAAATAAAAAATATATTTTCACGTATTTTTGCGCCACAGTTTTATATTTTACAGAACTTTTTATTTATTGCACTACACCAAATGCCATAATTTTTTTACAAACGTCAGTAAAAGTTTGATTTTTAATGTATGCTGTCAGTGTCTAAAATGTCATTTTATGGCGCTGGTGTTACTTGTTACTTTTAACACAGATAAGGAATTACAGAAACGTAATACTTAGATCAAAATAAATTATTTATTTAATTAAAAGTACAAATAATTACTGAAAATTCAATTAGAATAGGAAATTCCATGGCCAATCGCATTGGTGGTTGTTACACAATTTACTCTGGTAAGATATGTACCCGGGCAGGAAGCAATGTCATCCACCAAAATTTTTGGACAAAATTTATTTACCAATTTTCTTTTTCTTTTGTAGCAAGTATTCTTTATATCCCTCTGTTACTGTACTGGACTTCCATCTACCGTGTCTCTTAATTGTAGTAAGATTAGCACCAGGTCCGCCGACAAACTAGCTGAGGATCGTCCGTGGACAGATGGAATCAGGCAAATTAAGAAAGTCATATGTTCAGGCATTTTACCAAATGCGTTGATTCGAACTGGGGTTATGGCACATTTATTCTTTAGGCATCTTATAAAAACTCTTAAATGATTAAATATTCACTGGACTAAGGGCTAGCACTTTTTATAATAGTTTATATACAAGGTACCACTAATTACAAAGGTTTGTTCGGTTTGTTCTCTTGTCAATATTTTAGACTTTTTCGGTCGATATTCTTTATCCTTTCGCATTAATCGCTTTAAAAAGGCAACTAGCTTGTAATATCTGCTTATGTCCTGATTATTTATGCTCATCATCGCCACATGGAGTAATTTCAGAGCGTGGACTTTTCTTCAAAGTACGCAAAGAGCAGTTTATTACTGGCATTCTTTTTACACTAAATTGGACTACAGAAGTTTATAAACAACTTTTAAAAACTTGTTTTTATATTTATTTTATACCTATTTTTCATTTAATTGTAAAAATTCACTTTCAAATGAAACAACCATGTATACAATAGGGAATGTTTAAGCAAACATGGCCACCTCATTTGAAAGTAATACTTGACAATTTAGTGGAAAAAAAGTGTAAAATAAACTAAAAAAAAAGGTTTTAAAAGGTGTTTATAAAATATTGTGCGCCACTTTAGTGTTAAAATCAAGAATTGTGTACAAAGAGAAGGGGGAGTATAGGGTTAGTTTGATTTTCAAGTTTGATAATGGATATCGCGAAAACAAAACGTTGTCGCCAAATATTTTTTTCAGATTAGTGATCAGCGCCCGAAAAAACCCCGTATATCAAATTTGGTCAAAATCGGAGTTACGGCCACTTCCTAGTTAATTACCTGACTTACTAGGCCATTATTCAAAAGTAGCTTTATTGGCAGCATACATACTAAAAGTGATTTTATTTTGTTCGAAGGCATGGAAGACTCCCTTTTCATCAAATAAAATGTCACTTTTAGCATTTATATCATAAATAACAATTTGTTTATTAAATTTTATTAAAAGTTAAACACAATTTCTTTATACTACGCATGTATGTAACAAAGAAGGTGGGTAAAGATCGGCCTTTTTTCGTTTATCTAATTCGTAAAGATTCAAAGTTTCAATTTAGGCCATTTTATTATATTTATAATAAGTTCAAGTATCCACGTACCAAAAATAAACCTTCAAACTTGCTGTTCTTATATGTTTTTCAATCGTTTATTTACAAAAAATCATGATCCGCTTAACGCACCAAAATAAATAAATGTAGTTTTTCAATCGTTTATTTAAAAAAATCATGATCCGCTTAACGCACCAAAATAAATAAATGCTAGTTTAAAGGCTTATTGAGAGTAACACTAAAAATAAAAAATATATATTGGTGCACATAGAGCATCTTATAATTTTTAAAAATAAAAGATTAAAAAACATGTAATATGGCAAAAATTCAATAAAAATGGCAAGTTTAAAGGTTTTCCTACGAGCGTGCGGAAAAGTCCACTTTTCCGCACGCATTTGAGTGCGCAAAGTTTCACTTTTCCGCACGGTGTGCGGAAAAGTGAACTTTTCTGCACGCCGTGCGGAAGGGTATAACTACTCTAAAATCTTACAGGTAAGCAAGATTTATATGTATTTTAGTAATTGTAGGCTATTTCATGCAATATACGAAGCCACTGCAAGTTTTAGTTTATTCTCTTTTTTTTGTTACTTCGTAATTTTCAATATTTCAACTAAAACACAAAAAAAGCATTTTTTTAATTACCCTGTATAATAATAATAAATGATTAAGCAACAATATGTAATCTTGGTGATTTTAACACATGTCAGATTTTTTCTTCGTTTCCATATGAACAAGCAATTGCACAAATGAATTTCAATACAAACAAGCATTTTTAATGAAAAGGCGCCATAGTATCTTTTTTTAATTAAATAAAAATCCGACAAAAATAATTATTTAAAATGAGTAGTTCCGATGAGGAGCTACCAGATTCTATCTTGGATGCAGCAAATACCGTAGGTTTGAATTTATTACCAACAAAATCTCGTGAAAAATATGAGAATCAATATATGCATTTCGAAAAATGGTGCTCCAGCAAGGGGACAAAATGTATTAAAGAAGAAGTGTTCTTGGCCTATTTTGCGGATTTGCAAAAAACATATAAACCTAATACTTTATGGAGTAAGTACTCTATGTTAAAATGTGTCCTCAAAGTGAAAAGGAGCCTTGATTTAAGTTCATATTTCAAGCTAACATCACTACTTAAACACCAAAACGTGGGATACCGGCCAAAAAAATCAAAAACTTTCAGCAAAGAAGAAGTTTCAAGATTCATGAAAGAAGCACCGGATCATATTTACCTTCTAATAAAAGTTGCTACAATTTTTGGATTAGCCGGTGCTTGTAGGAGACATGAACTTACAAAAATAATGATTGATGACATACAGGATAATGAAAATTTGATAGTGGTGAAAATACCTGACAGTAAAAATAACACTTCCAGAATCTTTGTAGTGTCCGATGAAACAAATAACGGACTTTATCTGCAATTGTACCGTAAATATGCAAATTTGCGAAAACCACATACCCCACACAGACGTTTTTTGTCCAGTATAAACAAGGAGCATGCAGTATGCAATGTGTGGGAATAAATTCAATAGGTAAAATGCCTTCAGAAATTGCTGCATACCTAAAATTAAAAAATCCAGAAGAGTACACTGGACATAGTTTTCGTCGATTCTCTGCGACTATGTTAGCGGATTCTGGAGAAGGAATTACCAATGTCAAGCGACTTGGGGGCTGAAAATCAACGGCTGTAGCTGAGAGCTACATTGATGAATCCACAAATCAGAAAAAGGATATGTCGAATAAAATACTGACCATGAAGAACTCCACTCCTGAGCTAAGTCAACCTTCATCAAGCCGTACAATAAGCGCTTCCATAAGCCACCCGCTAAATGAAATTACAGGTTCTGCAATTAATTTACAATATGCTAATAACTGTTCTTTTGTTGTAAATGTTATCAACAAATAATTCTCATTTATAAATATGTTGTAGTAGTTCTGTCAGATTAAACATAATTTAAAAAATAATCATTGCTTTAATATTGGTATTATCTGACGCTCGTAGGAAAAATTTTGTTCCTAACGCTTGTGCAAAGTGACTTTTCCGCATTTGACAACGGCAGTCGCGTGCGGAAAAGTATCACTTTGCGCACTTGTTAGGAAAATAACTATTTTTTTTTGGTACTTGCCATTTTGATTTTTTTTCCAATTCATTGTAGATGTAAATAAAGATACTTGGACTTATTATAAATATAATAAGCTTTAAATAAATTATCACGAACATGATGGTCGACAAAATCGGCAATTTACCCACCTCATTTCAAACTAATATCTTTTGTAAATTAAAAAATAATTGACTTCTACATTGCACATGATTCCATGGCCATCTGGTATAAGTATCTATATAAGGAAATATTTTTAATGGTATTTAATTAACGGATAAGCGGTTAGTATTAATAATTCTCTAAACCACAGAATCCCTTTATTAAATTAATTGTTTTATGACCTGCCAGACTTAAGTGAAAACATACATTATAAAAAGTATTTACTGGAAAGAAACCAGCCAGAGAAAATAAAACAAACCAAAACATTTAGAGATTTGTGGCGGCAGCAAAATCCCATAAAGAAAGCAACTATGTTTTTTCTGTATAATTTTAAAGACCTATCTTTATTTATCTTTCCAATATATCATGCTTACAAAAAGTCGAATAAAAGGGAATTGTAAATTGCACTAAAACAAAATGTGAAAACTGAGTTAGTTCGGGAATATTACGAATAATTGTACGTTTCATACAAAAGTATAATCTAAAATAAATCCGTTTAAATTTTATATAAAACAAAATATGTTTTTATTCGATTTAGTTTTAATTTCCGCATTTCATAAACATTTCCAAATTTTTTTTTAAATTGGATTAAAAAAATTGCATAAAGTTTCCAAAAAAAAAACTGGAATGTTTATTGTACTTTAAAAAGTTTAAAATATTTTAAATAGAAGTTTGAAAAATTTTAAATTTTATGCCTAAAAAGAAATGTTATAATAATATTTTTCAATAAATTATTTTCTTTTTTATTAACAAATGGTTTTCGTTTTGAATATGTGTTGTAGATATATTCTACATTGTTGTGGCGGATTAATGTTTTAAAAAGTTGGGTACTTGCCAAAAAAGCTTTTTATACAATAGGACCGCTTCGGATTCTGGTCCCGGGGTATAGCGCTTGAGTGCCTCTATGAACTAGCAGATCTCACAATAAAAAGAAGAAAACCCCCAAGAAATCCCAAAAAATTGAAACACTTATTTACTTTTCGGTGACATGTGTGCCCCCGTTTTGAAGATAAACTTAAATATAAAATAAAATAGTAATAATTAAAAAAGAAATTTTAGGATCTTTTGGACACATTTTATGACGTTTAGCAAAAATTATTTTTTTTGAGGTTCTTTCTTTTTTCTGTTCAGGCGTTCTACTAACCAGTTCATAGGGGCCAATAGGGTTAAGCATACTCAGTCACTATACTCCGGGACCAAGACCGAAGCGGTCCCCGGTTGTATAAGAACTTCTCTGGCGAGTACCTAACGAGAACTTTTTAATCAGTAACTGTACAAAATTATATATATATATATATATATATATATATATATATATATATATATATATATATATATATATATATATATATATATATATATATATATATAATATATATATATATATTTTTTGTTTAGAAGCAATTATTTTAAACAAGACTCGGTTGTAAAAAGTAACCCAGTATTATATTGAGTTAGGTGTTAATAATTATGATTTTAATTTAATATTAATAACCTTTGGATATGCCACTTTTGGACATAGGTTTCAGTTTCTAAGAAAATAAAATATATTATTAAGACTTAAAAGGCCATTAAAGTTTTTTGGAATTTTATCTTTTTGTAATTTATTCGTTATTATCAAATAGAAAAATTAACCATATTTTTCTGTATTTTCAAATTTACAGTGTGATTGTAAGAGACTCAGTTTAGGTTAAATGGAGTCAAAATTTTTAAACTTGAAACAGAATATAATAATAAAAAAAATATTTTAGATGAATTATTAATTTTGTAAACATTTTTGGAAATCTTACCAAAGCCTTTTTACATTTTTTGTAACGGTATTTTTGAACAACCATACAATACCTTGTAACAAATGTATTACGTTTAATATTTATAATATCGGTTAAATGAATCTTTAAAGAGCTTTTAATGTATTTGGAGCTTTAGAGAAATATTAAAAAAGCGTTATTGTTTCAGAAAAATATTTTTATTAACGATCAGGTAAAAAAGTGCTTAACAAATAAATATATTAACGTAATCAAGGTCTTTTAAACATTAAAAATAATAATTGATTTTTTTCTTTTTTTTGAATGTTTAGTAGTCGTGCATTAAAAAAGCTTATTATCATTATACTGGAAAATCGAATAATTTTTAAATTACTTTTTTTAAAGTTAATCACTAACAAAATATTGTTTAAGAAATTTTAAAGTTCCCAGAGTTTTTGGGTATATCAAAAGAAAAAAAAAAGAAGAAATCTGGTTTATTTTCGCCTAGATTTTGTCAAAGAAATATTTTAAAACAAACTGCACATTTACATTGCCACTAATTTCACTACATGAGAGTTTTTTCATATTTGCCAGCCCACGATTCGTCTCTCGTCCACCATTATTAACTTTAATTTTTTTAAGCACTCTATTAGATTTTTGTATCTTTTTATAGCTACTTTTTTGTCTCTTTAATGATGTATTGCAAGTAATCCTCAAAATTCCAATATTACGAATATGCGGCATTTGAACTTAATAGAACAAATTATAAAAGTGATTTAACTTTAAAAAATTTACCAATTTTATCCTTATAAATTTATGTCCGTCCAGAATCTTTCTGAACAAAATATGCAGGACCGATTAGAGCAGAGGTTCCCAAACTTATTTTGTCTAACGCCCACTTTGAAAATCAGTTATTTTCTAGCGCCCCCCATTTTTTTTTTCACCTTAAAAATCTCAATTAGTCTTGCCTCGAATTTAATTAAACCTATATTCTAAACGACACTTTTCTTACCAGAGAGAGCACTATTAATGCAAGTTTATACTAAAGAGTATCTTTTATTCAAAATCATTAACATTGAGCAATTATAATTCAACTTTACAATATTAATAGCCATTTGCACCGCTGTGATTAAACCTGGATTAATTTAATCAGTGTTGAGAATGTGAAAATATCATGTCATATTTGTCACAGTCGAAACAACGCTTAGGTTAATCCAGGTTTAAACACTGTGGCGCAAATGGCCATAAGAGTATCGAGGTAGCGGGCCGAGTGGCGGGAGGGCGAGCAAGTGCCATGCGAGCATGCGGCGGAACGTCAAGTTTAGAGGTGGAAAGTTCGATTTTTTTTACTGAATCAATTCATTTGATTCATTCATTTGAAAAGATTCGTTTGCAACCGATTCACTTTATTATGATGCCGGTCGGACTCGGTCGGTTATGAATTCCACAAAAAATGTGATAGTTATCTTAAATAAAGAAATTATTTGCATTTATTTCATTTTAGTATAATTATTATTTTAAAAAATATATTTGGAAAAAACTTTCAAAAACTATAATCAATAAAACCTACAAATGTAGAAAAAAAGTTCTTTTAATTGCCAAATAGATATATAGCTAAAACTGACTCGAACCGACAATAAGCATAAATTGTTTGCCTAATACACCTCTGGTAATGTGAACAAAATCGAAATATAACAGACCGCTCGCCACTTGTCAGGTCAAAAACGACCGATTTGCCGTCATAAAAGTCCGAATTACCGAATCTTCGAGTTCGAATTCGATTCTGACTTAGTGACCTAAAACGAATCAAAAGTAGGTTCGTTATTCATCGCAGAGCGATCGAGCAAGTGGTTTAAAAACGATTCGAATCAGCGAATAAATTTATTTGAATCAGTGCACTGATTCGTTCTTTTTGAACGAATCGTTCGCGAACGACACACCTCTAGTCACGTCAGTCGCCAGACGGTCGCGAGCCGCGGCTGTGTATTTGGGCACCTGCACAGATTAGGTACATAAAAAAATCTCGCGTTCGGCAAGTGCTCTGCTTGACCGCAACAATATATACATATTTTTAACACGTGTCTTCGGAGGTGGGCACCTCACCTGCGACACTTGAAGACAGGAATATCTTTCAGTGTTTGATACCTATTACTAAATATATTAAGATATAAATAGCGTTGTAAACGCATTGAAAATAATAAATATTTAATATATTTTTAATTTATATTTATACAATAAAATAGGATAAAAATATGAACTAATAAATGGATGTTGTGTAGTGTAGGATTTTATTTTCAGTGAATTCTAAAATATGAAGTAGCTAAAGTTACAAATCACCTATCGCCCCCCAAATCACATCAGCGCCCCCCAATTTTTTCTGGGTCCCTTACCGCCCCCCTCTAGGCCTCTAGCGCCCACAAGGGGCGTTATCGCCCACTTTGAGAAAGACTGGATTAGAGTATGCATTGGAAAAAGTTAGGCTTATGCAGCAGAATCCAGAGGTTTTAAATAAAATTCTATCCACCGACGAGTCTTCCTTCACTATAGCAGGCTGTCCAGAGAAAACCTTTACCAAATTTAGCAACATACAAATTTTATTGTTTCCATGGCTTTCTTGAGAGTAATGTGATTTTTTTTAAATGTATTTATTATTTAAGCTAAAATGTCTCAAAAATGGCTTACTTAAATATTATCAATGTATGTATGATGAAAAGATTTTTCGTTGTAGGGCATAATATACAGGGTGTGTAATTTAAAAAAGTAGAAGTTGTCCATATTTTTCCATTTTTTTAATGCGATATTTTTTACTGATAATTTTAAAAGATTATATGGAAAAAACCCCACTATTTTTATATAAAACATTTTTTTCTTTCTTTAAAAATAAAAGCATCAGATGCTACGAAAATATAACCAAAGACCCTGTACTTATAAAATATATGTCACATTAAAATTTATCCAAATATTTACTTTTTCTCACAGTTATTAAAAGACATCAAAAACCCATTTATGATTATATCTTAAGTCATTTTTTCTTGCTGATATTCAGCGGGATTGCTGCTTATTTATCTTGTCAGGGTATTAAGCCTATAAAAAGCCAAGAGAATGAAATCACAAAGAAAATATAAACAATATAAATGAAACATTAGGACTGTTAGCTTAAGTTTTATAAATAAGTACATCATAATGATGAAGATTATGGATCGACAATAATGAGCATTTTGTGGCATTTTATGCCAAGGCAAATTTTATATTTTCATACAGAGTATTTCTTTAAAAGCAATTAACTTTTATTTTGACTGACTTTTATTAAGCCTATACTAAAAGAGTTTTTTATGTTTATTTAATGTCTAAAATTTGTATTATTCTTTTAAAAGATAACTTTATATTATAATTTGACTGGTTTTTTATTAATCAAATAAATAGTAAAAGAATGTAGTACCAATTTTTTTATATTGACTTAAAGAGTTTAAAATCAATGAACAAGAATATTGATTTTAAATTTAGGTAATTGTTTGGAATCGCGGCCCCACTTTTTTAGGATATAAAATCAACATGATTAGTTTTTTGTTGGGTTGTCAAATAATTAAAAAAAATCAAAAATGTCAATTTTTTGAGTAAAGAAAATTGGAAAATATTTAAAAAATCAAAAATTGATATTTTTATATATTTTCTATTTCAAATTACTGTTCTTTACACGTAGAATATGAAACAAATTACTAGAAATTGCTAAACTTAATTGGATGCATTTTATTGACAAAAAACTTAAAAAATATCCAGTTTTTATATTCGAAGTAAAAATAAACACCGAGAGTTTTTTTGGATTCTATTTAAAAGATTCGTTAATCCACCATAAAATAAAACAGAATAAAAAAAGCATATCAATATCTCTATATTACGATTTTTTATCGCCAAAAATATGTTACCTACAAAAAACACCATTTAAAAAATTTGCAGATTTCTTTATTCAGACTTAATTCTAAAAATAAAATTGATTTATTAAATCTAAATATATAAAAATAGGCAAAGTTTAAAAAAAAATCTGTAAGAGAATATTAAATAATTAAATACGCCCATCCAAAGTAAAATACGCAAAATGTATCTGTATATATACAGTGTGTCCCAAATTGGGCCTACATGTATTGGTAACTCGGGAACCATTAGAGCTACAGTGTTGGTTTTTTAACTTCTGCCTGTAGCTCGTAAACTACCAATTTTACGGTTTTAAGATTACTACATTATTAGAACAATTTTTTAAGAAGAATTTAATTTAAGTAAAAATATTTTTTTTTAACTTTATTTGTTTTTGAGATATTTACCCAAACTTTGGATTTTCATATGGACGCCATATTGGATTTTTACACTTTTGAAAAGAGCTCTTCAAGAGCTTTTAAGCTGATGAGATGGTCTAATTTATTAGTTAGGCCTTTTTATACACAATAAGCAAATTTTATTTTAATAATGTAGGTTGCTGGAATATTTCTGTTATTTTTAATTACCTAAAAGCAACGAACAACCCACGTCGCTGGCATTTTGCAACTTGTTCAGCACCAATCCTTTACCCATTAAGAATCACACGATTCGTTAATAATGGACTAGTTTTCTGGCTCAAGACATTTTGTTTCATGTAACTGCAACTTTAATAGCAATAAAGGTCTCTAATTAATAGGACTTGGACGATGTCCAATGTTTGAGAGTAAAAAATAATTAAAAAAATAATAATCGTTCTAGTCTCATTGTTAGGTCAATGATCTTTGTTTATTAAAACTGCCATCCGTGTTAAGGGGCTCTACCGCATTAGGGCGACCCAGAAAAAATATAACCCAGCGGGAACTCGATGCAAAGAGGGAGTCGGCTTTAGTCTCCGATTGACTGATGTTGCCGGGTATTATGTGATAGTATACCAATGGCTATAAAGTATTGAGAATATTGAACCTTGTTTTGCGTAGATATCGGAAATTTGTGCTAGTAATTATTTTTATTAACAAATCTATATATATATATATATATATATATATATATATATATATAATATATATATATATATATATATATATATATATATATATATAATATATATATATATATATATATATATATATATATATATATATATATATATATATATATATATATATACAGGGTTCCCCATAATAAACTACCCATTTTAATTGCTCAGTAAAATTGTTAAGACTTAATAAAACTAACATTTTATAACACTTAATTACAATTCACTCTTTGATTTACTATAATACGACTTATCCAAACTTACAAATTACTTTTTATAAGTACCTTAACTTCAATGTACTTTAAAGATTTGACAATATATGATTCATGACACGATGAAGAAAAACCTGATCTATTCACCGGACCTCTTCAGGAATTCGGATATTTTCTGGACGAGTTGCAAAAACCTTTAACTTTTAATAGCCCCACAGAAAAAAGTCTGGTGCAGTTAAGTCCGGGGACCTTAAAAGCCAATTTGAATCCCCAAACAGTTAAATGAGTCTGCCATTAAACACTTCTCGCAGAACTCTTTTGGAGTTTTTAGCAATATGTACTGGCGCTTTATCTTCTTCTATTAAGTTACTCTTTATGTTTTCTGAATAATACATGAGAATTAAAACTAAACATTAAATTATGTGTCCAAACCTAATAATGCTGTATCAGAATGACCTTTTACCAAAATCAATTTTTCCTAGTTTTGTGACAGGTGCCTACTTGATTAAAAATATGTTGATTCAAATCCCAAAGGCCATAGAAGATAATAATTAAAAAAAAAAGTTATCTCATATAGAACTTATTTTTAGAAAGGACTAAAATTTCTATGCTGAAGCAGGTTTAATTTAAGCGGTGATAGTGAGCTTTATCAATTGCCTTTCTCCGTGACAGGTAACGAGCTTTTATTAATTGACTCTTTTGTTACACGTCGTTGATGGCAATAGTTTTAGATGGTACTTAATAGTATATTGAACCACAATACTGGCATGGGTCTTCAGCAGGAAGCAATTATTTTTAAAATACGTAAAATAATTATCTAGTCATATTTTAAAGCCTAAAGGTTAAAAAGAAAGTAGTAAAATTGTAAAATTTAAGTTATAGTTTTATTAAGCATCCCTTTTTCCTAAACTGCCAAACCACACTATTTAGTAATAATTAAACTAGACTTTATGCTTTACTTACCTCTTTAAATATATGTTAAATACAATTTAACCGCCAATAGGACTTAAAAAAATTATTTAAAAATAGAAAAAAAGTGGAAAAGTTACATATTTAACAAAACTACGTCACCTAATATTCATGGCGTTCTGCATAATCCTGAGCTTGCAGAACCACTATTAAAAATAATTTAATAAATAAACTAATTGACGAAAACAAAGTAAGTTGTGGTTAGTTTTGGGAAGTTGCTAAAAAAGCCTAAAATAAAAGCAATTAGAAAATACGAAATTTGGTTCTGCTCGTAATCAAATTAACGTTTAATAAAATTGAGCATAATCTAGCGGTAGACGATTTGCTTTTTACCTACATATTTCTTGTGCTTTTTTTGTTTTCAAACATGAAAAAATCTGTATGCTAATTAGAAGCATAAAAAATCTTAAAACTATAAAATTTCTAAATGCAGGATGTATAATTTCATGTGGATCCAGTTATGGTTCTGCCAACGTAACTAAATAAGATAGATTAAATAAAATCGAAGGGCAAAATATTTAAAATAGGTAATAACACAGCCTAAAAAAATAGAGGTTAAAAAAATCCAAACTTTATATTTTGTATTTACAGTAAATCAAATGCTGCAATTTTTCTGTCTTCCCACGTACTATTTTTGGCAGCTGTTCGGCTATTTTAGTAAATATTCTAGTGATTTTTAAATTGCCAACCATAAAGCAACTTAAAGATTTATTTCTGCATTTATTGTATATTTAGAAATTTAAGGTGTTTTTAGGGTTTGAAAGTTTTCTTGTATGATATTGTTCTTATTGCATTTTTTTGCATGCAATTTTATTTAAAATTTTTACAGTTTGAAATTTATTGCTGCAAATTCTTTTTGGCTGTAAGATTAACGAACTTAGTAAGACTTGAAATCAACCTGTTTTATTATTTTTAAAATAATTGATAAAAAATTAATACAGCTAAAAGAACAAAACTCACGGCGTGTTTAGCTATGCTTATAGCCTCCTCTGCTCTTCTTTTAAAGAATGCGGAAGAAAGGAAAAGAAAGTGGTGGGTAACACCTTGGCTTAAAAGAGAATGAGAAACACAAGAATACTTGATGAATTTAAATATATTAAATGATAAGAACTGTTATAAAAACTTTTAAGGATGAGTGGTCAAATATTTATCAATTTTTTAAATTTAATCAAACTGAAAATTTTAAAACACTCTTATACACGTAAGTGTATTTCAGCTAAGGGCGAGCTGGTCACAACATTAAGATATTCAGTTGCTGGGGAAAAGCTACACAAGCCTTGTGTATAACTGCAGAATATATGTGAGCAATATTTTCTCATTTATGCCTTAAGTTTGCAGAAGTAATCTATGAGAAATATAAGAATAAATACCTACGAGAGAGTTTTTGATTTAGGTACCAAGAAACGCAGCAAAATGGCTAAATTAATTAAAGGTTTTTATTCGTTGTGTCATAGATGCTCTGGATGAGAAACAACTATAAAATCTCTCGGTAGCTCGTCATACTATAACTATAAAAATTAAAACAGTATTTTTTACTAGCTTTAGTAGATGTAAATTATATTTTTTTGTATATAAATAAAGGTATCAATGGTAGAGTGTCTGGAAAGACAAACCACTTCCTGGAAGGGCAAAACCTTTGCCTATGTTATATTGGCAGATGGAACATTTCCCCTCCTAATACATATTTTAAAGCCATACCCATTTAGAGGACTGACTGATAGCAAAGAATCTTTAATTATCGCTTAAATCGAGCAAGGCGACTTGTGGAAAATGCATTTGGGATACTTGTTAGCCGCTTTTGTGCCAGAGAGTCAACCTTAATATATGTCGGAGAGTGATAGTAATTGTAAAAATTTTACATTTTTGTTTGGAAATCATTTAAGAATACATCTAAAGCCAAGAAATAGTCCACATAAAATTGGGGAAATTTTTTATCATGTGTTAATGTTTGCGGAAAAGTTCCAGATCAAGATATTATTAAATATTTTTAAATTATTTTAAATATATTCTATGTTCAGTATTAAAAATAAAAAAAACAATTTATTCTTTTGTATTTTTATTTAACTAAACATATTTATAAGACCTACCTATGGAAGTTACAAAGCAAAGCATTTTCTATAAAAAATATTTTTTAATTTCTTTCCTTGACACCATTTTGGCTCTAAAAACTCTTTCCATAACGCTTTGCTTCAATTAATCCACAATTTCTTCATATTTTATAGATATAAATTTAGAAAAAAGTTTTGAGCAAGGCGTGAAAAACGCTAGCTCACCATCCTATTTTATGGGTAGTATTTAAGTTACAGAATATAGAAATATTTAGAATCAATCCAAACTTTAAGCACTATTCTAATAAGCTAAATTAAAAAATGTATACATGACCAATTGTAACTATAGGTACAAAATAAAATATAAATAAACAGATAATTTTTTAAAATAATTTTATTTGACAGTAATTAAAACACAAAACATTAAAGTAGCAAACCAAAATAAATTTTAATTAATAAAACTCATTTTTTTTAAATAAAATTATCTTATTTTATAATTAATGAATGCATGACTTGAAAATTATCTGAGAAAATTTTCCAAACACAACATTGTCATTAAAATTGGTTTTTTCTCATTGTTGATGAGTTTCCTGTCAGATAATGTTTCAAATAAATTCTCCACTGATTTTTTTGTTGTAGACCATATTTTCTTTTTTTTTTCGGACATAGGTCTCGGAAACTTATGGCTAAGTTTAAACCTCAGTGCTGAATATATACTCATTAGTGAGATATTCGAAATCCCCACTGAAAAATCACCTCACATTCAGTCTAAAAGGATGCAATAAATTAATTTTATTGTTTGTGAACCATTAAATCAAATTTTAAAAACAATATATAAAATATAGGTTATATCTCACCAAAAACACTTACGTAAAGGATCAAGTTCCTATTCGAAAATTTCGGCCTCCTAAAGTACTGAGATCTAACTCCACAGTTTTGTTCTTTTTTTTTTGATTTGGCAAGTTTTATACTGATCTGATCTGAACGCAATTAAGCAATAAGTTTTAAATTAAAAATTTTAAATAAAATTTCACGCAAGAAAAATTAAAGCAAGAAACTTTAAAACTGTAAAAATACCTGAAGGATAAATTCTAAATCATTATCTCTCTGTAAAAACAGTTAATTACTTTTAAATGTTTTTTGTATCTAAATAAAAACTTAAGACTAATTATTTTTTAAATTGTACCATAGTACAATTTAAGGTCAAATATCTATGCTCTGAAATAAAAAATTGCTTTGCAGAAAACACGTTTTTTGTTTTACATCCATCTTCGTAGTTCAACTTTTAGCCAATTATTTTTCTCAAACATTGCCAATGGCTGTACAATTACAAAGCATATTTAGATAATAAAATTGAAGCCTTTTGAACAATCGTTAAACTCGATATTAAGTTAGTGCCGCAATGCATTAAAAAAGCAAATATAACTTCTTGTTGTCTTAGTAACTTTCAGGGAAATAATCTTTGTTTGTCTTGTCAACGTTTCCAGCGGCCGAGTACAGTGACACAGAGGAAATAAAAAAGAATACAAATTATAATACTTAGTTTACTTATGTTATTAAGTGTGCATGACATTTAACAAGCTAATTAATTAGGAATAATGAACTCAGTGTGCGTATTCCATAACAAGTTAAAGGAATTAATGTAATTGGTATTGCGTTTTCCATTTCTTGTGTAATTCTTTTTTATGACATTATTCTACTTAAAACATGAACATCCTTCTTTTAATTGTTTTTTAAAGATGACAAAATTAATAGAGTGAAAGTGTACAGTGGGATCCTTAAGGGAGGGGGAGGGGTAAGGTTAATTCGAGCAAAAAGCGGCACATTTTTGCGATACACACTACATTCGAAGAATATTAAGTATCATTTTCATGAAGAAATATTAAAAAATACGGCAATGGCAGCAATTATTTGGAAGCGTATCGAAAAAAAGTAAAATTATGGTGCCCCCCAGAACTAGGTGCTTGAAATTTCAATTTTTCACTTTTTGAGACGGATTACCTTACTTACTGCTGTATCTTGGTTAGCTCTGCTCTGATCCCTCTCAAATTTTTACACAATATTCCTAAAAGATTCTCCATTCGGAAAATAAAATTTAAAAAAATGTTTTTTTTTTAACCTTTTCCCCCCTTAACTACCCTTTAAGGGTACAGGGTCTTTCAGCCAGGAATGAATAGGGCTGTATTTGGGGATTTCTCATAAAATCAATTAAAATGCCATTTTACCAATATGTTTTAAAGTAGTGATAAACGCTAGACTTTGATGGAATATTGTCCCTATGCGTTCTGGCATTTTAGGTTAGGTTACTTTCTGCTATTTTCTAATTTAAATCCAAAATTTTATATAAATAATACAAAGTTTGTTATTTCTAAAAATAAAAATAATATTCTATTTATTAAAACGTATAGAAAAAACGGTTGTACATAAAGTCGCCTGCAAGGAAAAGGGCAGCATAGAAAAATAAATAATGGGCGTATTCAAATTGCGGCCCAAATAGGCAGGTATAAACTTTTTTCCCAGTTTATGTACGGCAAACTTGCGGCCCAAAAATTCTTGGAATAATTTTAATTTTATTAAGCCATGGCAGAATTGCGGCCTAAACGGAAAAGTTTACTGTTCCTACTGTTAGTGATTTATCACGTCTGAAATATAATTGGGGAAAATAACCAACCGCTTTAACTAACCAGAACTAACCATGACCGACCAGAACTAGGGGCTTTTCAACTTACCTAAATTATCCCTACGTAGAATTTATTAACAAAATTTTAATAATTTTTAATATGGTATTTATTACAGGTAGCAATAAGTTCACCTGTTTGGGTCAAAACACAGGCGACTTTATGTGTCGAATTTTAAGTTAACAGTTAGTTTATGGCTAGGCGTGTTTAAGGTTATTATTAAGATCTACTACCTGCTATCGGGCGAGTTTAATACCACCCGTTGTTTCTTTTGTATTTTAGTTCAAATCATTTTATTAAGTGATCTTTAGGATTCTATGGAAAAATATTGTCCTTTTTAGATAACCTTGTCCTTTATTTGTTTATTACGTAAAAAATACTGTTTCTTATTTTTTTTAATTTACAGAAACAGTTTCTTGACAGTAGTTTTGTATTTTGACTACCATTTTGACAATTTAGTGTTACTATACCTCAAGTAGCGTTTTTAGGGACAGTTTTTGAATTTCCTTGTAAATGGAGACACGTATTTGGCCCATTTAAAAGTCCAAGAATAAGGCTTAGTAAAGATAAGTATCTACATAATCTTGCAGCATTGGAAAGCTAGGGGTCTGATGAAACTTTAGTTACTTATCTAATTTAAAACAATAATACGATAAGAGATAAATAAATGGTTAAATTAAGAAACGGTGAGTATAGTACCAACTTTAGATATTCAGTACATGGTTACGCACCACCTTATGCCATATCTATGTACTCGTATTGATTGGGCAGTGAAAAACTGAAATTGTCTATGTCTATTGACAAAAACCACTTAAGACGGTTATAAATTTGAAACCATGCAAAGAGATTCTGTGTATATGATTTATTCTTCTTTTGTACACTCGCGTTTAGTACACCTTAAAAATTTTCCCCAAATATTTTTATTTCGTACACATATAAAATTTTATTTGGATAATAGTGATAATAAAATAATCTAATAATTATGTATGTTTTAACTATCTACCTAAACGAAAACCGCTTTGACTAACCAGAGCTAGAGCTTTTGAATTTATCTAAATTATCCCTATGTTTGATTAAGCAATGGCAGAATTGCGGCTTAAATGGAAAAATTTACTGTTCCTACTAGGATCACCTTAGCCCAAAAAATTTAAAAGGAACCCAAGGACTGTTATAAAATTTAAATAAACTATTGAACTTAGTATTTCACATTAAAAAATTTTCACTAAACAATCAAAAATCACTTTTTTCCGGTCAAACTTCCTGGAATTTTATTAAAAATAAGTGATGTAAAGTGAAAAGATTAGTTAATTTAAGTAACTTAGTGTTTTATAGTTTTCAAAAAAGATCATTATTTTGCGTAGTTATTCGCATTGAAAATTAATTTTATTACAAAAGAAATACTTTTCAGACGGTTATATTACGTCAAATTTTAATTGGAAAGAATAAGCCACATTAACAATAAGTGTGCCATCTCAAAATACCTGGTGTTTTTATAAGCTAATTTTGGTAAGAATGATATTTTCGATAAAATGCTTACTTGAGTTATTTCAAAACCGTCTGAAAACGTGTTTTGTGAAAAATTGACATATTCAATTGCGAATAACTCGAAAAGTAATGCCTTCGAAAAACTTTATAAAACAAAGTTGCAAATTAGTCAATCTATCATTTCATTATTTTTGATAAAAATTCCCCCCGAAAGGGTGGCATTCACCCAGGAAAAAGGGCAATTTTGAGGGTAAACATTTTTATAGAGGATATTAACTATAATAAGACCTTTCAATAGTTTATTTTAAATTTTATACACAGTCGCTGGGTTCCGAGGTAATAATCTAAGCTGACTCCGCTATACTGTTAGTGATCTATCACGCCCGAAATATAATTGAGAAAAATAATAAGCCGCTTTAACTAACAGAACAACCATGGCCGACCAGCTGACTTTAAAATATGTTAAATATCTCTACATACTGTTATTACAAAACTTTTAATAATTTTCACTTGTATTATTATTGCTTGGTGATTTGATCGTGGTTGTTGAAACGAGAACATAAAATTGATTAAATAATTCACAATCAGTGTACGAAACGAGAATATTTCAAATAAATTTCTGAAGTATACGAAACGCAATTGCGCAAAACAGGAAAACACTGTGTATATAAAGGTAAGAAATGAGATTTAAAAAGTTTGGTGACAAATTATATGCCATTAAAAAAAATTGTGGAAATTCTGAAAAAAGACTAAAAATAAAATTTATTTAGTTTTTATTTTTTATTTACATACCAAAAACTAAAAGAATATTTGAATAGCATTCTTTGGAGTAAAATGATTTCTTTTTGCACCTCACACAATTTTAAATTTGAGACTCCATATATGAGTTCTTAACGTTTTTTGGTAGTATATGTTTTTTTATCTATAAAACAACCCACAAGGTTGGTTTAAAGCTTAACTACAATGGGTGCTGGTTTTTTTAATGTTTAAGCCATTTTTCCCCAGTTCCATCAACGATTTTTAAGTATCAAAATATGCAGTTTTTTGCGTCACAGACATTAGACAAATAACTAATACCACCAAAAAAGCTGGGTAATATCATTCAGAAGGAATAATAACGTTATATGGACCAAACATCTAAAAATCGGACACCCACGACTCACAATACTTTGGCTTCATATAAAAATTTCTGGGTTGTTTTCTTTTTATTTTCCTTTAATAAAGCATAGTAAAAATATGTTACCTAAGAAAAAGGTATGACTTAAATAAAATTTTGCTTTAAGTATTTTAACTGAAGTCTTCAAGGGGCTGTTTCGTCATTGCACCCAATGTGTAGGGCTTTAACTGATTTCTTTTTTTTTATTCTTTCAAGTTGATGGGTATGCTTAAAGTAACTTAAGAGTTATTGTATATTTTGCTTGATAGTACTAATTTCTAATCTTTTGTAAAGAAATTAAAAAAAAAGCTTTTTGATATGCCAAGGGTTTTATTTAGCCCTACATTACATGCAATTAACCAGCAATGTTTTTATTTAACATACATTTTGCAAGATTTTACTTTTTTAACCAGCAAATGTATTATTTACGCTAACAAAAAGTTAGTGCAAAGCAAAAAAATCAGAAAAAGTTAATTGTATGGTTGGCTAGTTCGATTAAGTGTTCATGACAGTTAAAAGCTAATGGATCGAGAGATTATTCTCTTTTCGAGTTATAAATGACGTTTATAGATATTAAGAGCTTTTTTATGGTGATTATAAAAATAATCGGATTTTATCTTTAACATTACCAGTCAAAAAATGTTTATGTTTTGAAATGTTGTACTTAATTATTTTGCCTAATTTTGTTAGTAAATTTCTTTTTATTACATAAACTAAATTAATGGTATTTAACAAATTTAATTCCAGAATTAAACTTTCTTTATAATATAGTTAGGTGGAATATAATACTTTTAGATTTTACAATAAATTAATAAATGAAGTTAATGTTTATAAATGGAATAATAAGAATTCTGTTTTCAAATATCAATACCAGGATTATGGAAAATAGTACGGAACTTATTAACTGAATTCAGTAAATTCAGTACAGTAGCAAATTTAATCTCTGAAAAAAGAAACAGATTACAAATTACTAACTTTACACCAGTCTTAACCATCTCATGAATTTCTTAATAAATTGTGTATGTTTAGTTTTATCTTTTAAGGGGGTATTCTAGTGTAAAAGCCCGAACTTTGGCATTTTTGACGGTCGATAAAAAAACTATTAATTTTTTGACTAACCTTTTTTAATCATTCATTTATTTAAACTATAAGAACACAAAAAAATTAAAGAAGAAAACCTATTTCACAAAGTTACTCGCTGTTGAAGTGGAGGGGAAAATAGCGTGTCAATCTTGTCATGATTCCTTTTCTTCTGGTCATCTAAAAAATAAAAAAATGGTAGATTCTTTATCAGTTCAAATGTCATTAGGGTAGGAACCAGGAGAAATCAAAGCAAAAAATTCTTTCAAAATGGCGATTTCCCAAAAAGAGTAGTTTTTTTTCGTTATTTTTTAATTTTCCGAATTTTTAAAAATAGTAAAAATTGAATATTTACATTTTTTGTTGGTTCCTGCCATAGAGGGATATAAAAGAAAATTCTTGCTCACTTTTAAGAAAATCGGTTATTTAGAACTTGAGATTTTGTGAAACGTTTCGAAAAAAGGACTTTCGAGAAAAACGCGTTTAAAGCTTTAAGTTAATTTTCAGGTAGTCTAACAGATTTCTTTAATGAGAGCGATTCCGGTTGCATATATTGGGCCTTTTTTACCTCAAATTAAGTATAAAACAAATTTCTCCTCGACAGTTTCCCACTTTTTCTACTTTTGGAGCACTTGAAGCTCGAAACTCAGAACTTTCGATTCTAGCTTCTTGCTCCGAACAGCTTTAGCTCTAACTTTTAAAGTAATTCGAATTTCGAAAAATCTTTTAAGGAGATATTCTTGAATACACAAAAAACAGTTTTTGTTTTTTTAAATTTTTCTAGACTAGAACTCCCTTTACACACTTTTCAACGACATTTGTAAGTCTTTTTAATTTCTACTTTCTACTTTTAGAGACAAATTATGGAATTCTGGGTTATCATCATAATTATAGCCTTTCCTTTTCCTTCACCGCGGGATATTTTTAAACAAAATGTTATAAAAAGGTATACGTTTTTAAGATTCATTTTCAGGCACTAATTTACTTCGGTTTTCGTGGATTCATATTTAAAAATACTTATTACATATACATATATCTGTCTCAGTTCATCTGCCAACTTTGTAAAAAATAGAAAATATTTTGGATATTAGTAACAATTGTAACGCTGGGAGGACTTTAAAAGGAATCGATTTACGCATCCGGATCCTCGTAAAGAAATTGAATCACCAATACGAATCACGATTCCTTTTTTAAGGAAAAAATGAGTCGAATTCAGAGAATCGATTTCTATTTATCGGATCACGAATCCGGATCATCTTTAGTTTTTATACATACAATTGATAACTATAGTACGAATGATATTACATAATCCGGATGATAAATAAGCGTCTTAAATTTTAGCAGTAACTGAGCGCGAAAATAATTTTAGCATCATTCTAGAGTGCTTTAACTTTTAGCCCAATTTATTTTTTGAAATATTCTCACACTTAATATGTTATCTTAGATTAAATGAAACCCTTAAATGGAAATTTTAAAACTGTATTCCAAAACTTACAGCCTTAAGATTTTTAAATGTGATTCTAAAATAACCTTAAGCGACTTATAAATGGCACAACTTATTGTAATTTTACAGGATGTTTTACAAGTGCCCCGTTTAAAAATTTTTCTGCTTGCAGAAAATTTTAAATTTGCTAAAATTTTAAATTCATTTTTCTAAGACACCCTGAGTAGAAATAATAAAATATCCCATTTAAAAGTCCCTCAGGGTTATTTCAAGGATAACATATTAAAAAATTATTAAGATCGAGCAATCAAAACTTTTAAGATCACATGCAAGTCAAATTTATGCCCATTTTTGGATACCACACTCTTGGTTACAAAAAAAATGTTTTATTTAAATGTTGTTTCTTTGGACCTAAAAAACAACATATTTTGGTTAAAAATCGATGTTAGGTGTGTTTCCTTATTTAAATGTTTTAATAGGCAGATGTTTTAAGAATTTTAGGTTAAAATTTGGAAATTTAAAATGAAAGATTTAAATGGTCGATTTTGGTATTTATAAACCTACGAGCATTTGCCACAGATTTAAAATACAAGGGTTTTTAGGTAGGTAGGTAGGTTTAAAGTGAGTGGGTCTATTGTGGCTCACACCTTTTTATATTTCTCCCACCAGGTCCAGACTCCTAATACCCCGACAACAAGGTGTCATTGCCGAGGATTTCGAATCTTAGTCGTGCTGGACACGAACATAGTATGTGTTCTGCCGATTCATCCCCCTCCATGCACATGCGGCATTCGGCGTCTTCCGCTAGGCCGATCTTGTGCATGTGGTATTTTAATCTGCAGTGTCCCGTGTACAGTCCCACTAGAGTTTTAAGGTGTACCCTTGATTGCTCCAGTAGTTTGACAGTACATTGTTGGTTTGGTGGGCTTATGAAGGCCTTCGAGTGTCTGAGACCCGGAAGTCCATGCCAGTACCGAAGATTTTCTCTTTGTATCCAAGCTGATATGAACTGCTTGGCCGTTCCATAAGATATACCGATGACCGGTTCCGGCCATGTAAATTTTGTCTCCGCCCCCCTTTTGGCAAGGAGGTCTGCGGATTCATTACCCTCTAGGCCGGTGTGTCCAGGTATCCACAGTAGTGTAACCTTATTGTTTTGACTCAGTTTGGTCAGCGCATCCTTGCAATTCCTGACGGTTTTCGAATTGCACCGGCTGGATTCAAGAGCCTTAAGAGCTGCTTGACTAGGGTTTTTAGGGGTGCTAGGTCAAAATCTTGTAATTAATAATCTTAGGACAAAATTTGAAAATATGAAATAACGTATTTAAAATGGCGGATTTTGGCATTTTTAAACCGATTTGTGTTAAATTAGAAATATAGGAATCAATTCCTTTTTGGAATCAGATTCTTCCAAATAGAAATCATTTTATATTTATAAAACGCTTGCGAATCACGGATTTCCTATTTTTAAAAAGTAATCGATTCCAGCCTTCAGATCCTTAAAAAGGAATCGAATCCTAGCATTTTTTTGCTTAAATATTTGATTCGTTAAGTTCCATTTATACTTGGTAATAATCATATAAGTATCTTAAAAAATCCATGTGTGAGAAATAATACCCATAACAAAATTTGCTACCTCTGTCAACATGTTTATAAATAGGTACTTATCTACTTCTATCAATACATTGTAGAATTTTGTGATTTAGATTTTAAATTTTATTACTTTTCAATACAACTCATACTTTTCCTGTTTTGGTTACGTAGGCTTCCGTTTCAAGTAAAAACATTCAAATGCAAAAATATGCAAACGACGAATCGAAGGTAAATATTTATGCGAAGTCAATTTAAATATGAATTCTTTTGTTTTTGTTGGTGAATAACAATAACAGTTTTGTTCATTTCCTTTCATAAAAGCTATACATAAAAGTGAAAAAAAAATAAGAATTACTTTGTTTCTAGTTACGATTTATAATTTAACATTAAATTTAAATTTATTATTGGGTTTACGCTAGAACAAAAACTTTTTTATATTTGTTTACATTTTTAAAGTAAATTATTTAATATTTAGTTTTTTTGTAAGTAAAATTCTGATTATTTAATATTGCTAATAAAAGGTATTTCGCAACAATAAATTAAAAGCAAAATAAAAATGTTCATAAATGTTTGATATTACCAAAATTATGAGCTATAGTTGCGTTAGTATAAGAATAAAAATTCGGTGCTGTTTAAAAGGAAAGAGAAAACATAAATAGTGGTTAAAAAGGTTTGATTTGGATCAGTTCCAGACGAGTCACCAGAAAATCAAGAACTTGAAAATGCCAAATGAGATTTTGGCGAAACGTCGTTCCTCTACACTTCAAAACGAACGGATTGAAACCCGGAATAACCAGTTTGTTTATTCTACCATCCGTGAAAACCTAAAATATAACATATAACATATAGTTGGATCATTTTTAAAATGAAAATTCGGCGCCCTTTAAGAGAAAATAAAACATAAAAAGTAGCAAAAAAGATTTGGTTTAAACTGCGGCTGCCTTTGCCTTTTATAATGTGCCGCTTCCCGCACGTGTCTGTAATAATAGTTACATAAAAGCAAAGGCGACCGACAATAAAAATTCATTTTAAAAATGATCCAACTATACAGACAGAAACTGACATGCAAAATGTGAGATACGCCTTTAATAGTACAAGTAGTGTTCTTGTTTGAGTTGTTAAAAAGGGGCGTAAGTCGAGATACGCCTATAGGTTAAAATATTTTTTTCATATTTGAGATAGGGCTAAATTAGTATTATATTAGCTAAGCGGTTCCAGATTAAGTCACGCAGCTTAATCCCAACAAGGAGGACATATATATTTGTTTATTGGCGTATCTAACCCATTATTGCCAATTTTTGAGATACGCCTTTACGTTTTAACAACGGCGAATTAATCAAATAATCCATACAAATCACACCGTGTAAGAAATAACCGGCACGCATTAATTTAGAGTTAAAAACAAGTAACTATAACATCACAAACAGACGTATATCAGTATACGCCTTGCGGATTTCGACAAGACTGTAGAAATTGTTTCGCACAAACAGGCGTTCATCATATATAAGTTGGATCATTTTTAAAATGAAAATTCGGCGCCCTTTGAAAATAAAAAAAAAAACATAAAAAGTATCAAAAAATATTTGTTTTGAACTGCCTTTGCTTTTTATAAAGTGCCGTTTCCCGCACGTGTCTGTAATAATAAACCATATAAAAAGCAAAGGCGACCGACAATAAAAGTTAAACCTTTTCATACTTTTTATGTTTTTTCTTTTCAAAGGGCACCGAATTTTCATTTTAAAAATGATATATATATATATATATATATATATATATATATATATATATATATATATATATATATATATATATATATATATATATATATATATATATATATATATATATATATTTTAGTTATATTTAATATAAATAAAAGAAAAAATTTAAATAAAAAATCTTACAACGCATCTTTAAAGTTATAAATTACACTCAGATGTTTTAAAACGAAAAATTTCTCATATTGTGCTAAGTGAAGACAAACGGTTAATGATTTTTAAATGACCTTATTTGCTCCATCATTTGTACGTCAACGGAAAGCTTGTAAATAAAGAAAATTATACGTTTATTTTTAAATTTCTAGTTTTAAAATAAAATAATGTCAGACAGCTATATTTTGTAAATTAATATTATTAGATATTCAGTACCCCATATACTTCTTATACCTAACAAATGGAAGTCAAAAATAAATATCATTTAACGGAACAACTTTGGAACTTTGTGATATTTCTTAAGCACTATTTTTATTTTTAAGTAAATATGTTTCAGTTGGTTTTATTTTATTTTAAAATTTAAAAGCAAACCTGAGTTAAGTGTTTTAAATATTATTACATTACGATTATTTATATATAAATATATATATATATATATATATATATATATATATATATATATATATATATATATATATATATATATATATATATATATATATATATATATATATATATATATATATATATATATATATATATATATATATATATATATATATATATATATATATATATATATATATATATATATATATATGTGTGTACTTAAATTGTGAATGAGGGATCTGGAAACCACGATAGATAGAAAATGGTTAAATGGGGAAAGTTTTAGACAATTATGTTAGTAAGCAAATGCCGTTTACTACTGGTTTATTTATTCGGTTTTTGAAATTTTGTAAAAACCTGAAAAATGCATTTTCGAAAATCGGCCATATTTTTTTTATGAGTGAAAATTTTTCAAATCTGTAAAAACTTCTTTTAAGCAACTTTTTTCGTAGAATATGACCGAGTAGTAAATTTTTATTATCTACGTTTCGGGTTTTTAGAATCATCATCAACTTTATTTTTTTATATAGACGCCATATTGAATTTTTACGCAGCCAAATAGTGCTTTTTATTCTGATTTCAACAATGTATAACATGTTATAATTTAAGAGTTTATAACCTCATTTATTTCAAAAAACAAATATTTTCTCAGTTGGCCTTGATTCCGGCGAATGTCATCTTGCGTCATTATCAAGTTAGCTCGGGTACGTTATTAATTTTTTTAAACTGAAAAATGGTTAATTAGTTAAAGAAAAAAATGATATTTTGCAACGTTATTTCCAAAGCAATAGAAATTTTAATATAGCTGCGCAAACGTATTTCGACAATTTTCCTGAAAGGCAGCATCCCAAACTAACATACTTTCGAAAACTGGTTACAAATTTGCTTGAATTCGGAAGTTTTAAAAAACCACGACCTAAGAAGTACGTTGAAGAAAATCGACAACGAGATGCTGCAGTTAACCAACATTTAAAAGAAAATCCAACTTCTTCAGCCAGGGATGTTAATAGAGAATTCCACATACCTAAGCCAACCATTCATAGGGTAGTTAGGACTATTTAAAAAAATATCGTTAATATGTTAAGAAATATGGACAACATTTTAGTAATATTAGTTTAGCCACTTTTCATTGTTTTTGTTTTCACTTGTTTCAATTAACTTGTTACGTGTAGTTTTGTTGTAACACGGTATTAACGTTATAGATATGTTCGCGAACCCATTTCTGTAAAATATCTGTTCAGCTTATCTATTTTGCCAATTACTAAAATTTTATTGTTTACAAAAAAAAAATGACGTTCTGCCGGAATCAAGGCCAACTGAGAAAATATTTGTTTTTTGAAATAAATGAGGCTATTAACCTCTTAAATTATAACATGTTATACATTGTTGAAATCAAAATAAAAAGCACTATTGGGCTGCGTAAAAATCTAATATGGCGTCCATATGAAAAAATAGAGTTGATGATGACTCTAAAAACCAGAAACGTAGAAAATAAAAATTGACTACTCGGTCACATTCTACGAAAAAAGTTGCTTTAAAGAAGTTTTTATAGATTTGAAAAATTTTCACCCATAAAAAAAATATGGCCGATTTTCGAAAATGCATGTTTCAGGTTCTTTCAAAATTTCTCAAAAACCTGAATAGATAAAACCTTGTAGTAAACGGGATTAGCTTACTAACATAATTGTCCAAAACTTTCCCCATTTAACCGATTTTCTATCTATCGTGGTTTCCGAGATCCCCATACATTCCCACCAATTTGGGACACACTGTATATATATATATATATATATATATATATATATATATATATATATATATATATATATATATATATATATATATATATATATATAAAATGAACTAAAAATAACGTAAAAGTTATTTACCTAGTTAGGACAATTTTTTAAAATCTATTTTAAATTTGTATGAGATAAGCAAAAAAGTTGACAGTATTTATCTTGTAAACACGTCAGCGGATGCAGTCGAAATGTTTATTATAGAAACAGCGAAAAAGTGTTTTTGCATTCTTAGTTCAATACCCACTGCATTAGAAAAAATAGGAGTTTATAGAGTGTTTTATTTAGAAGTAAGATAGTTATTGATTATTGTATTTATCAGCGGTCACCTTAACGGTCACTTATCCCAGCACTGTTCGCGCCCAGCGGTGCCTTGCTTCGTTAATTAAAAAAAATAAATGACTTGTTAAAAAAGAGTCAGGTTGTGCACTGGTTCCGTACAAGAACTTTTTTAACAGACAGCCCATCGACCGAATAAATGTATTTTTAAAGGAACCCAAATTTGCCGGTGTAAGAATATTAAAAAAAGAGCAAACGTGATATATTAGTTAACACAAATAAATAACACAAAAATATTTTGGAAAAAATTGTGTTTATAAATAAACACAAATAACATAAAAACATTATTTTTTCAGCAACTAAAAAACTAAGAAAAAAAAACAGCTGTTAACCCTTTATTTAGAAACCTAGAAGGTTAGAGGGTTAAGCCACGCCTTTTTTGAAAAAATTCTGTGTGAGAGTATGACCACAAAAGGACAAACAAAAGAGTGATCTTAATAAGGTCCCGGATTTTATTTCATTGTACAAAACTAAAAAATGATTTTTGTCAAAAAGATAATTTTAGTTTGGGTATCTTAAACCTAAGAAGGTAACCTGAAAAAAATAATGTTTAAGAAAATAAAAGGTTTTTCACCAAAGATTTGTTTTTTACCTTAATTTAAAATATTTTAAATATGGATCATATTTTTAAGGTGAATATAAATTTTTAAAATTTAACATTAGTTCTTGTCAGATTATTTTATTGTAACAACATTACTTCTAGAGTGGTGGTGTCTTTGGATAGAATATTAGGATTAAATGGAGATCTCGTCTAATTGACATAGAAGGACATCATTAAGAAACACTAAAAGTTATTATAAGGCATACATGTTGGTTCTAAGGCCTTATCCAAGATGGTGCCGCAAATGGCAGTTAATGTTTTGATATATGAACGTTGACAGAAAGATTTGTTAATTGGCTAAGCTTCCAAAAATTCTACATGCATATAATGCTATTTAGTTTTTTAAGCTTTTAAGTAAGAAGATATTCTTTTTGTTTCATTATTTTACCAATGTTTTAGGTATTAATAACTTGTATTCGACTTGACAATATATATTGCCCTGTTTCTAAAATAAAGTTTATGAAAGAATATCACTGGCCTTTAATAAAATTACATTCCTAAAGCTCATTAACCTTGTTTTTTAGCGACAGCAAATAATTTCTATATTTTTCACACTTAAAACTAATTCATCATTTTTAAAAGCGTGTGTTTTTGCGTAGGCTTGCTAATTAACGGTTTTTAGCCTCGATTTTTTTTGGACCGCAATGAATCATAACAGCAATAAATGGTCTGGTTTGAACGCATTTGAAAATACCAGCAATTTATTAACTAATTGTTTACATTATTTGATACACAGGGTGTCTATTTTGTCATATTCTGCAATTTTCCAAATAAGATAGGCTTAAGAAAATGAATAATAGAGTAATGGGATTACATTTCACATTACATTCAGGGTTATTCATTTTAAGGTAAACAGGGCTTTATTTTTGACCTTTCCTGTACTTTTTTAAAAAACGTCTATAGCTATTTCGTGTATTTTTTTCCGTAGAATTCAATAATCCAATCAGAAAAACATTTAAATTGTATCCCGTATATTTTTATATCAATAGACAGATATTTTTACGAGGAATTCGGTGATATAGGGTTTCTGGGTTTATTTCCTGCGGTTCTGCTGCAATTGTCTAAAAATTGCATGATAATAAAATGATAGTTTCACCTGAAAAAACCTGACTGCCACAGGTCACAGGTGCTTATTTGTCAAAGTCAAGAATTTTAAAAATACGTTTATTACTTTTTGGAGTAGTTTTTTAATAATATTTTTATCAGAAGAACGGCTTCAAATTATATCTCTCTATTATAAATGTGAAGAAAAGCCAGGGAAACAAAACGAAGATATGTTGCAAATTTCCACCGAAATATACGTAAAACGATTTTAAAACTGAAGGCCTTATTCGAAGAAACAAAATCGTTACATATTAGAAAAAGGACTACAATGAGAAAAAGAAACCGGGATCGAGCTATTCTAAATAATTTTACTTTGTATCCCATGAAGTCAATTACTGACGCAGTTAAAGACTTGAGGTATGGCCCTGCAAGAAAAAGAGTAACCTATGCGACGGTTCAGAGAACACTGAAATATTTTAAATATCTTCCATATCACCTTCTTCCAGTGCAGAATTTAACACGTGAATAAAAGGAACTTCGCTTTCAATTTGTTTCCCAAATTTTAATCCATGAACAAGATAACGGTCCTACCCTGTTTCAAACGATTCTTTGGACGGATGAAGCTACGTTCACTACATCGGGAATGTTTAACCGACGCAATACGCACAGCTGGGCAAGACAAAATCCCAGGAAATTTTAAGAGATTAAATACCAAGGGAGGTCTTCTCTTCATGTCTGGTGTGATGTGCTTAACAATAGAATTGTCAGGCCAATATTCTATGAGGGATCCTTAACTGAAGAAAGATATCTCAATCTTCCTGAAAACGATATTGAGGACATTTTAGAAGAATTGCCACTCGAACCGTATCGCAAGATAATTTGGCAACAAGACGGAGCGCCGCCCCATGCTGTTTGTCAAGTTGTGCAGTATCTCAAGCGCCGATACAATCAGTGGATTGCACGTTATGGCACTATTAGATGGTCACCTAATAGTCCAGATATTACAATTTTGGACACTTTTCTATGGGGTCACTTGAAGAATGTCGTTTACCAAAATGGGAACACAAACACAGAAGAAATGAAAGAAAACATTGTAAATGAAATTAATCGTCTTAACCAAGAACCTTAAATAATATCGGCGAGCTTAGAAAGGCTAAGAAAGGGTTATAGATCATGTTTCGAAAATAACGGGGGTCATATAGAACATTTAAATTATTAGTAATATCATAATTTTTTGGTGTAAGTGTTCTTATTATTACCATATTTTACCTCATATTGTATTTTAATTTTTTCCGTTTATTGTAATTTTGCTGCTAAGTTTAGAAATAAAAATATTATATCCTTTTTAGGAAAATATAATATAATTTGAAGCCGTTCTTCCGATGAAAACTTCATTTTAAAACTACTCCAAAAAGTAATAAACGTATTTTTAAAATTCTTGACTTCGACAAATAAGCACCTGTGACCTGTGGTAGCCAGGTTTTTTCAGATAAAACTATCCTTATAGTATCATGCAGTTTTTAGACAATTGCAGCAGAACCGCAGGAAATAAACCCAGCAACCCCTATATCACCGAATTCCTCGTAAAAATCTCTATCTATTGATATAAAAATATACGGGGTATTGCGTTTAAAAAATACGTCACTCGTGTATTTGTTTTAAATGTTTTTCTGCTTAGATTATTGAATTCTACGGAAAAAAATACACGAAATGGCTATATTTTTTTTTTAAAGTACAGGGAAGAAAATAAAGCCCTGTTTACTTTAAAATGAATAACTCTGTACATCATATTAACTAGCCGTTTGATAATAATAATTTAGTATCAGAGGCACTGCTATAGTATCACAGGCTTGCTACTTCCAAATACGCTAACTATGTATATACAATTTTATAGCATTAAAAAAGAAATAAAGTTGAGCATAAAGAATACGTCTGACAAAAGAAAGCATATTAAAGAAATAAAATGTATTAAATCCGGCCGTTTATTTGATAAACGCTAATGCTAAAACTCCCTACTAATTCAAAATAATGTCTCAGAGATTTCAGCGTTTACGTCGAAATAAATTTTACATAAATGTATTCAAATTTAAGTTGAACAGCTTTGATGCAGCGCGACTTTAACCCGGAATTTTTAAATAAATAAAACGTAAACAGGCGTTAAATGAAATTGCTGCAATGCTCGTTTTAAAGCGCTAGAAAATAAAACAGGAGAATACAGTTAAAATAACTTTTATTGTAACCCTTGCGTGAAAATTCCTAATTTTTAACGAAAAAGTAAATAATTTTTACGATACCTAAAATATATGTTAGAAATACGGACGGAAATAAGGGAAACATATGTTTAAGAAAATGTATTTAACTTTTAAATATTAAACTATGAAACGTCAAAATCACAGTTTAATAAAAGCACATGTGTAGCATATTTAAAGTTTAGGTGTGCTCATTATCAAATGTTAAAATCTCACTTTGGAAAAATACATTTAAACTTTCGGATTACTCTCTAAAACATTTTGATATTGCAGTACTTGCATCAGCAAGCAACACAATTAGTTTCATAAAAAAAATATCGTGGATGTTTAAATATAGGAATATTTGTACATTAAAAATGAACACCTAGTCTCTGATCTGAATGTTCAGAGGGTGGTAATATACCATTGCACCTAGACCTCAGTAGGTCCTTTGTGCTTCCTCTTCTAGGCGGAAGATTCACTGCGTCGTCCAACCTATTAATTTAAAGTAGTTGACGACGTCTTTATGTGGAATCTCCCTAATTTCGGCCAGTAATGGCCAGTTCGTGCCCAGCATGGAGTGCTCATTCATGTGTGCCCAGAATGTGTTCCGTGGTCTTATCTTCTTGTTCACAGCCTCTACATAATCCTGTGTTCGTTAGACCTATTTTAAATAGGTGTCCTCGCAGCCCGCAGTGGCCAGTTAAAACACCCGTTAGTGTTCGGAGGTTCCTTTTGGACATCATAAGGTTTTTTTCGCCATTGACTTGTCTGGTTAGCTCAGTATTATTTTTGCGAAGTTGCAGTTCGTAGTATCATCCTATTTTCCTTTAAACAGTCGATGGAAGTATTCTTTAATGATGTCTTTAATCGCTGTCATGTCCCTTGATCCAGGCTAGGTTGACCACATTATTTAGAGAGATGTTAGTCAAGGCTTGATGACATTCTAGTACAAGTCCCGAAGTAATGCGTCTTTTCAGGGCTAGTATTGCTTGCCTACTGTCATCCATACATCTGTATAAATACAGATCGTTTGGTTGGCGATGTTGCGGCTTTTAATTTCGTAAGGCGCTATGGTTATGGCTGTCAGTTCGGATTGAAGCACGCTGGGTTCGGCGCCCATTGTCCAACCGATTTTTAGGTTTATGGTTGGTGAGTATATGCCACAGCCTTGGTCTTAGAGCCGTCAGTATACAGGCTAATGATTCCTTTTGGCTGGCCTTTTATTGGTATTGTTCCTCTTATGTTGATTGTGTAGGGTTTATTGAAAACGAACCTTGCTGCAACTGAGTCCGCTCTTGCCTGTAGAATTGGAGGTTCCCCTGTAACATCCCTCCACAGGCGTCGTCCAGTTGAGCCAGTGCCTACATTAGTGTCTAGACCAACCATGCGGAGGCGTGTTAGAGTCATCAAAGCAGCTTCCCTTACAAATGTATCAAGGGGGGTGAGATTCTATTTCACCTCCATAGCTCTAGTCGGTGTAGTCCTTATAGCACCTGTGATGTTTAAACATGGGATTCTTTGAATTTCATCTAGCTTATGTTTTGCCGTGATCTGTTCTGTTTTGGGCCACCATACTATGGAACCGTAAGTTACCATGGGTCTTATTATGGCCGTATAGATCTAATGGGCTACTTTGGGAGAGAACCCCAAGTCTTCCGTATGGTTCTGCGGCATTGATCAAATGCAATATATGCTTTCTTTATTCTGTTCTAAAAGTAAGAATTCCATGTTAGCTTACTGTCAAAGGTAATACCAAGTTATTTGACCTCTGTTGAGAAGCTCAGTTTAGTATTGAAAACAACGGTTGCTGTGAGGTTCCCTTATTTCTTTTTCTTTGTAAACAGAACCATTTCTGTTTTCTTGGAATTTACAGATAAAGCGCGTTTACCGCACCACTATTCCAACTTCCTAAGGGGATGTTGCATTCTATCGCAGATTACATTCAGGAATTTGCCTTTTAGCAAAATAACCACGTCATCCCCGTATGCTATCGTGTATAGATTTTCGTTGTTAAGGCGTAGCAAGAGGCTGTCTAGAACCATGTTCCATAGTAAGGGTGAGAGTACTCCTCCCCGCGGACAGCCTTTTGTTACCTTGCTCCTGACCTTAATATCGTCAGCCTTTATTTCTATTACTCTTTTAGAGAGCATATTCATTATCCACCCATTTACTGTTGGTGGGGTATGATAACCAGCAAGTGCGTCTGATATTTTGGTAAAGGTCGTTTTGTCAAACGCCCCCTCTATGTCTACGAATACACCTAAGGCGGACTCCTTGTAGTTTATTGATCTTTCGATTTTATTTAAGACTGCGTATAATGCTGTCTCGGATGATCTACCTATAGTGTATGCATGTTGGTTTGGGTGTAAGGGTTTATTGGTAATCACTACATCTCTTATGTGTGAACATCAAGTCATATTCGGTTTCACTCTAACAAATTGTAATTGCAAGGAGGTGGCATACTCCTAATAAATTCGACGTTTCGACTACCAGGGCAGAATAATCCTGCCAAGCTAATATATATCTTGTTAGTGTTGATAAAATTTGTAGAAGCCTCTGGAATTTAAAACGATTTTCATACTCTGTTACTGCGATCAGTATTATTTTAGTGTCAGAATCATCTTTTTCAGAATGCAAATTGATAATACTTTCTTTACACAGACATGTCCTAAACCACACCCAGACATTAATATAGATGAAATATTCGCCCTTAATTAGTCTGCGGGCGTGCTAGTTTTATTTTCATTAGGTTTAAAAGTGCAATGTGTTGTTTAAAATCAAAATCCATTTTTAAAGAGTGTGAAAATATTTTAATGTGACAGATGTTTCTTTAAAAATAAAAAAATTAGTGAGTGATTACTTTTATTTTTCCCCTAAGTTTGTAATTTTTCACACTGTTTTTAAAAAGCTTTTTTCCTGAATATTTAAAAAAATTATCTTATTGGAAATTTAAAAGAGAAATTTTTTTCCTACTACAATTTTTTTTCTACTATCAATACTAACAGAAAAAAAAATGTTTTTTAATTTTTTTTACACTTTGTATATTTAACAAATGTTACGCACCTTTTTGAAAGGAAGCATCTCAATTCTTATGATATACATCAACAAATAGGCCGTCAAAACTAATGAAAAATAGGTTATTTTCAAGAATTTTTTTTCATTAGATGGTATTGCTTAGAATATACAGTGTGACACATAAAGTCCGCATCAAATGGGAAAATTTCTCCTTAATTAATTTGGGTAAATTTTCTTTTTGCCAAAAGTTTTTGCTTCAAAAATCATCCCAAATATTGTATATAAGGAAGATCACGTGACTTTTTTAGCTGTCAAATTTGGCCTATTTTTAAAAATCGCAAAATGAAACATTATCTTTTAAAATTATGAAAAATTGTATAGGAAAAAGTTGCATATTTTAAATTTTACACCCAAATACCAATTTTTAGCTCTCTAGTACAATTTTTATTTTTTTCCAATCTTTTGTAGTTTTCTACCATATGGAGTATCCGAATTAATTTAAAACCCTCTAAAATTATTTTTTCATATTAAAATTAACTTTTAAATGTAATTCTAATACTTAATAATGGCGGTAAAAATAATTTTGTACAAAAATAGAAAATATCCCAATAAAATAGCATCAAACTTGATGCAAATGTAATATAATTTTTACAAAAACTGACAAAACACACTTAATTTCTGTTTATTATTAAATAGTTACATTAAAAAATCGGACAATGTTATGAAGTTATTGTTAATTACAATACTGGTAATTGAAATGCTTTTTCAAAACTCTAAGTGCAATGTTAAAACCTAAACCCTTTCATTACCGATTGATCATAACGCAACATAGGATAAGAGTGTCATGAAAACCATTAAACAAAATTAATGAAGCAAAATATCTGTCAGTCAAGAAAACAGTTGTCAAAAAATTGTTTATTTGTGTTATTTTATAATAATCTTTCTATTTAAAAAAACATATCATAAAATAATACAAATAAACAATTTCTTGACAACTGCTTTCTTGACGTGAGAGATATTTTGCTTTATTAATTTTTTCAATTGTTTTCCTGACACTCGTATCCTATGTTGCGTTACAATCATTCGTTAATGCAAGGGTTTATGTTTTTAACTTTGCACCGAGAGTTTTAAAGAATCTTATTAATTACCAGTATTTAAATTTACAATAATTTCATAACACTGTCCGATTTTTTAGTGTAACTATTTAACATTAAACAGAAATTGTTTGTTTTGTAAGTTTTTATGAACATTGTATCACATTTGCATCAAGTTTGACGCTATTTCATTGGAGTATTTTCTATTTTTGTACACAATTATTTGTACCAGCATTATTAAGTACCAGAATTACATTTAAAAGTTAATTTTAATATGAAAAAAATAATTTTAGAGGGTTTTAAATGTATTCGGATGATCCATATAGTAGAAAGCTACAAAAATTGGGAAAAAATAAAAATTGTACTAGGGAGCTGAAAATTGGTATGTAAGTGTAAAATTTAAAAATATGCAACTTTTCTTATACAATTTTTCAAAATTTTGACAGCTAATGCTTCATTTTGCGATTTTTTGAAAAAAATGTCAAATTTGACATTTAAAAAAAGGCACGTGATCATCCTTATATACATTATTTGACATGATTTTTGAAGCAAAAACTTTTGGAAAAATAATTTACCCAAATTAATTAGGGAAAAAATGTCCCGTTTGATGCGGACTTTATGGATGACACTGTATATTTGGGGTATGAAAAATCAAAAAAATCACCGGACACTTGAAAGGGTGGAGAAAGTGCCTAAAAATGCATAAATATGCAAAAAACTGCATGTTTTTGCGCATTTCAAGGGTTTAAAAAAAAGTTTAATTAAAAAACAGAATAAATTGTAAAAATGTTTTTTTTTTTTAGTAAATATATATATTAAAATATTTTCTACATGTTTTGTAGCAAAGACTCCAAATAGTTTATGCAAATACATGTAATATAAGTTTTTGATCGAATGTTATGTTGCATATTATTTATTTAATATATTAAAGTATAAATGTCACCTAATACTATGAACTTTAATTTGTAAATTTTTCGGGAAAAAACCCCCGGACTCCCCAAGTCACCCGGTGTGTGGGGGGGCGCAAATGTTAAACCCAGCCAAGGGCGCAGCCATACCTAGATACGGCCCTGCATGTTCATTAACGCATTTGTAATGTAAATAACTATTATTTGTTCTAGAAACGCAGCCAACAAGTATAAAGGCAATACAGAAGTACAGGCAAGATAAACTGAACTTAAACAAATAAATACAGATACTCGGTAAAGAAGTATTCTTTTATTCCTTGACTTATAAATATAACCATTTCATGACTGTAAACTGTTTACAATCTGTGTTACTTTGAAATTTCATTTAATGAAGGTATTAATTACGCCAGATTGTTTTTTACTCTCGCTGCTCAGCGGGAGATTTCGTAAATTACTGATGGGATGTTGGCTTCAAGCTAGAAACTCCGCAAAACATATTCCACGCTGCAACAGTGGGATAAATTTTAACTTTTACGTAGCAAAAAAGGTTTTGTAAATGAGAAAAATCTTTAAAAACTAAAAGATGTTAAATTAAAAAAAGTGTTAAGTAACCTTGGCGTAAAATGTTTAAATCATATGATTTTAAATAAATTAAAAGTGTTCAGACTTTAAGTGCGTTTTATACGTAAAGTATTCATTTTAAATTTTTCAGAAGCATTACTAAAAATGCAACCCCGGTTTTTCAAAAAAGACCAAATTCCAAACCAAAATATTAAAAGGAAGAAGTCAAGTTGACAGAATTGGGAGTTAGTCCAGTAACTGAAGACCTGAAAGTACTCAAAGCTGTAAATAAATCTGTACAGTTTTCATTTGTGGCGCAATTTTTAGGTCTTCGCGGATGCTTTCGAGCGAGAAAAGGTTTATCACGATTCCGACGTAGGAACCCGCTGAAAATAGCCCCCAAAGTCCCAAAAAGAAACTGAAATAGGATTTTTTGTTCACATAAAATCTCGCAAACCTACTATTTTTTCGCAACACCAATATTTTTCGTAAAAATGGCCGTCGAAAAATCCATAACATTCTTCACTGGATAGATGTGGTAGTAGTAGTTTCTTACTAAAAAATGCAGATAGGCAAAACAATTTTTTATCAAAACGCAAGAAAGATGGTGAAGAAAATTTTCTGGGATCATTGAACACTTGCTAAGGTCTCATTATAAAAAAGAAATGTTAATAACAAACTTTTTTTTTAATCTCTATAAATTAAAAGATACTCTCAAAATATTGTGAGAAAAAACTTTGACTGCTTTTTTAATTTTCTACAAAAATCTTAATGGATTCAAACTCATATGCAATAGTAGGTACGGGTTTTCTCATTGCGATGAACTTTGAATGATTAAAAAATGTACATTATTGCCCGAGTAATGGAACAATTCGTCCGCCCACTTTTAAGTGAATCCATGAAGTAGCGGCATTCTAGCGGTAGAGCGGCAGCTGAAATGAGGGGACTTTTGGGTCTCGTTATCTCGAAAACTATCGATTTTTCGAAAACAAATTATAAAGATCATGTAGATAACAAGACGATCTTGATTTTTCACCAAACAAAATTTCTCCAATTCGTATTTTTGTCAGATATTACCAAAAAGCCTATTTTTCGGGCCTTGGGGGGCCATTTTCAGCCCTTTCCCACCTGTTAATGTTGATAAACTTTTTTTCGCTTGAAAGCATCCCAAAGGCCTAAGAATTGACACAAGGGAAAACTGTACAGATTTATTTACAGCTTTGTCCCTTTATTTACTGGACTAAGTCAGGAAATCTTTGTTATGTATTATTTCATGTCTATTTAAACATTGACTAATGAAATTTTTGAAAACTTTTTTGCTCGGATGATTCATCTTAGGATGCTTTTCTGTCTTTGTCATGTCAAGTTTCTCTGTAAGGGTTTTGCGCATTTTATCGGCCAAGCGAGATTGATTTTTTTTTTAAATCTCCACCTACACATAATTGTATTTTATTGTCTATAAGGCCTTACCTAATTTTAAAACAAATATTTAAAAAAAAATTAAAATTTGATTATCTTTATTCTAATTTATTCGAACAACGTTTCGGGCAGCTCTATGTTTGTCCATTATCAAGTGTAAACTTGACACTTTATCTACCACATTCTAACAATTTATTTTTTTTAATATTCTTAATTAGTACCTTAACCTAATTTATTTAAGATTAATTTCACCACCAACAATTTAATAAGTTTTAGGAGTTCTTTGTATTAAACAAAAGTGGAACATTTTGAGCTATTAGGCTTTTCGAGTTCGAGTAAAACTAGGAAGGTTTGATATAAACGAGCTTTCAATAAAGTTGCCGGATGTTTTTATGCTCCCATTTTTCTTAATAACATAAAAATAGGTCAGCTATATACAGCACCGGCCCTAGCCCTTGATCAGAGTAGAATGAGATTGTCTTTCAGCGCCCTTTGGTCGCCTTCACGTAAATTGTATTTTGGTTTTATGTTAAATAAACATTAATAACCAAATTTTCAAAAATTACCTTTTATTGCAAATATCAACACAATTTAAGTAGTTTTAATTATTATACTTCAATTTTCTTTTTTGCTAGAAATTGTTTTTCGCATTTTGCTTACTGGCACCCCTTGCCTTCTGGTGCATAGAGCGACCCCTCCTCTCGCTCTACCCCAAGATAGCGCTTTATTTTTGTGTCGTTAAATTACAACGAATATATGTACAAATAGTATTTGACTGAAAACCGAGAGAAGTTATTTATTATTTTTTACTCAAAGTACAATAATTAGTCCTGAAAAATACCCGATTGCTGATGAAAGAAAGCTATATGTCTACTATATAATAATAATTTCCTCCCCAAGTTGAAAATATTATTTTAGAAAAAGATTCACAACGCAACTACTAGGGTTAAGATTACTTTATAGTTTAAAATAATTTAAAGTAAACAATTACTATGCTTAAAATAGTTTAAAGTAAACAATTACTATGCTTTGATGGTCCGTCTTAAAAAGTTATGTCGTTAGTGCGCAGTTGCCAGTGTCAAACTAGTGCTGGAAATATCCATATCGAAAAAACAGTTATACTGACTAGTATATATTCTTTTCAAATAATTTAATTGTAAATAAAAAAGAGGGTTTTCTTATACGCCTTTAAGTCTTTGGTAATAGCAATCTCGTTAGCCTCCGAAGTAAATTTTACTTAAATAGGTATATTTTGTTTTGTACCAATTTCTTTTTTAAGGAAGTTTGTATTTTCGTCCCAACGTATATCTGGAAATTGTTTTAAATTACTTTAAATAGATTAGACATTTATATTCAATTAGCAGATTTAAGTTCACTTTAAACATTATATATTTTTAGTTTTCTGTCATTTTTTAATCTTAAAAAATAGGTCGACTTAAAAACAATCCTCTTAACATTAAGGTAGCGTTTTCTAAGGTTTTGTGTTAATTAGAATCCTTTGTCGTAAAATAACGTGCTTTTTACCTTGTTATGCAGGTTGTTGACCAATGAAACCCAATTAAAGCAAATGTTATTAGTTACTAACATAATGAATTGGAATGTCCGCTTATATTTTGATGACGAATAAAAAACAAAACACGTTTATTTGACGCTCTTTTCTGTGAATTTTAAAATAATATTTTTCTGCCCCTGTTACACACAGGTACTAAATGTATTGTTAAATTTAAAATGGTATCCTTAATCGATATTTTAAAATATATAAAAAAAATAAATTTAAAAGTTTTAAGGTTTTGCCTTAATTGTTAAATAAAAAAAAGTAGAATTGAAAAAATAAACATTAAGTTTTTTTACACTACATCCTGTATATTTTTACGGATTTCGGCAAGTTTCTTTTTCCCGATTTTAGAACTATATAAACCAATATGGTAAAGCCGTTCTTGAGAAATCTGCTTAAAAATGTTTAAGGACCGGTTAAAATAAGAACTAAGGGTTTTAAAGTCTATACATGCAGACCTGCATATGTGTTTATTTCAATTATTCCATTATTAAAACATTATTGATTTTATTAGAATAACGAATTTCCACCCCTATTTTAACAATGATTTTTATATATTATGGTCTCAAATAAAGAAAGCCCTGATTTTAAAATTTTCGTCAAAAAATTCACAAAGCTACAGCACGCAACAACATGCAATATTATTCCTATTGAGTTTACCCTTATCACCATTATTATTTAATATTTTTAAAACTATAATTTTGTAGTAAATTATCTTAGTAAAGATTAAGTCAAATAATTACATATGAACTTAAAAGTTAGAAAAAAACAAACCTAATTTTGTTTTTTGATATTCTATGAAAAAAAAAACATAATTTTGAAATTAAAATCTACAAAAAATCAACATATATAAATGGATGATTAAATTTTAACTCCAGGTATTCTATAATGGGTAAAAGGGAGGTTTATTTAACAAAAAAAAAATGTTTTGATCTAAATATTATCATAAAAATGTTTTATTCACATGTTGGTTTTAAATAATTACTTACTTAATTTAACAAACAGTTACTTTCTGAAACATTAACAACCAAATTTCAGCCAAGTTTGCCATGATTTTTTTAGAGAAAAATAACAAATTAGTAAAACTAAAGATTTTCACTGTCTTTAAAACGGAAACACTATAAGATCTCAAATAACAAAAACAAAACCATAAAATTATAACGAAAATACAAAGAATTATATTTAATAATTCCTTAGGATTGTAATAAAATTTATAAAACTCAAACACAATAATAAACACAGATTTCCACAACTTAAAAATCTATGCTACAATATACATGCATTTGGTAACAATTACAGGATAAACAGAAACGCTTTTTGTATTTAAGCTAATGGAAACTTCTTAAAAACAGTGGGCAGTGGTCATGTTTATCTATGACTGTTTTTTAACTATGTCAGGGCGTATGTTTTGCCTGTCCATAAAGTGTAAAACTATATGATACACGTATATTTTTTTATCTACGACCTGCAAGTTAAGTGATTGTAATGTAACTAATTTTAGTATATTTTCGTTGCATAATGAGTCTTATTACCGCGCTAGTGCGGTAATGAACCATAGCGCATTCATTACCGCACTAGTGCGGTAAATGCTTATTACATAACTCATTTTGACCAAACCACTATTAATAAACACATTTTTTATTTTTTTGTTATTATTGATATTAAAAAAAATAATTATTATAAATCTTTAAGGAAAAATTTACACCAGAGGCAATCTTAGGCATATTCTGATTCGTAAAACTTGTTGGGTGGCTGCAGCCGGGGGCGAGGTACAGGAACTGTGGCAGATTGAAGGTTCCGCACCCAAAATTTTTTTCGCAACATTTTTTTTTTGTTCTCCTTAGATGTATCAATATAACCTTCAGCCACGCTGTTGCTTCTTCATCCACCAAGGCGTTTGACAGGCAATAAATCTGCTCCAGAATCTGTCAACAGTGACGTTAAGGAACGACGGAAACAGTGTCCGGTAGATAATTCTGGGTGTGGTAAATTTAAAAAGGTAGCTATAGCTCTAGGCATGCTGCTAAACGTATTTATACCAACGGCTGCCATATGCAAATGCCTTTTCTATAACCTACAAAAAATCTTGTGTGATCTGTGAGTGTTAGACGCAGCGTGTTAGTATTTTTAGACAATCTGAACCATGCCGACTCCTTGAAATCCTCTGGATGTCACAAAAAATTCTTTGGAAATTTTTGTTTTTGTGTTTGGAATTTCAATATGGAAAACATTTCCTTTATCTTTGACGTTTACGCATAATGATTGGGCCATTTCTTATTTTTTGCAGGCCCCAGCAATACCAATGATTAGCCCAACGTGTAACAAAGGATAATAAACTTAACGGACGCTAAAAGTCACTACAACTTTAAACCCGTATTTTTTCGCAGATATTTTTGAAAATATAAAAATTCTTGGTTCTTACCTTAATAAGCAAAAATTTCTCATCAATGGCAGGAACTGGGCAATTTCTTCTTTTGACAATGTTTTGCTTTTCTTTGGCTTATATCCTTCGCTTTTGCGTTTTAGAAGTGCTTGTAACTGTGCGAACTTGCTTATATCCAAATTGTTCTTTGTAGCGATGATTGCTCTGAATATTGAGTAAAAAGCCCATAGGCTGAAGCAACTGTATTTCGTCGACATCGTCTCTTAATAGGCCATAAAAACTTTTTCTTAAAACATATATTTTTTTCGGAACACCAACGACAAATTTTTGGTACACTCGTTCGTATTTTTCTTTTGATTTTGACGGCAACAGCAAAGAGACTGCCATTTGCGCCGTCTCTTCTATGTCGGAGAGAAGGAAATAATCAGACATCCCACTTATTCCTGGTTGAAATGACTAATTTTAGTAAAATATTGCCAATGCAAAATTCTCGCGACAAATAATTTGTTTATTAAACATCACACAAACGGCCTGGTTGACATAGCAAGTAAATGACAAACTGGTTTGATTTTTTTGGACCCAAAACAGGTAGAGTCACAGGTACAGGTACCTAATAAGAAGGAAAATACCTGAAAAAGAAGCTAGACGAAAACGAAACCAATATACTCGTACATATTAGCCGTGCCACCCTCCATAGAGTTGTTTGTGAAATGGGATTTAAATACCGCAAAATAGACAAAAGACAAGTAGTAATGGAATCGCACAGATGACGCACTTGAAAATTTAATTACCTTCAAGAAATTAAAAGATATAGGTTAGAAAAACAGATCCATAAATTACCCTGATGAAACATGGTCCGATACACACGACACAGTATCCAAAGGATGGGTTGATTCCAGTCAAAACTGTTAGACGAAAGCACCTTCAAATAAAGGAAAACGCATTACCATATTAC